>MQRK01234771.1:0-30768 GCA_001938485.1 Girardia tigrina
TCATCATTTTTGTATTTATATACAGGTGAATTGATTATTAATTAGTGACCTGAAGATGACGGTAGATCCGTCGAAATATATTGTCTTAAAATATATTTTTTAATGGATGACTGGTTATTCTTTTTATATTCGATTAATTTTAATTGTTTATATTCAATTGTAAAATAGCTTTAAATATAATTTGTTTTTATGTGATTAATTCTGAATTTGAAATATAGTTAACTTCCTGAATTGTAAAAAATTATTATAAAATTTTTATATTACATTACATTGTGTTTAAATATTTTACAGTTTAAAATTTTAAAAATTCTATAAATTTATGAGTTTGCCGAAAATTCCTCACATATAATGAATATTATTGTTCGAATAATCCTTTCTTTGATGCATAAGCTACAAAAGTAATATTAATATAACTTGATGATCGCAAGCAATCCGCCAGTTTATTTAAAAAACATTACAGTGTCGTCCTGATTTTTATTTTATTCATATATTTATTTTTTTATTCAAAATTACCATATTTGGATGTTAATCAAGCTATTAGAGGTTCTTGGAACATTCTCGGAATTATTATTATCTTCAGACATCCAAACTTTATTATACAACACAAAAATATGTTGAAATCTAATATTTAAACAAACTTAATTTTTTGAGAAATAATTTTTTTTAAATCTTAAACCGATATAAATAAAAATACTTATAATATTAATATTTGTTTTTTTTATTTTAATTTGTTAAATCAATTTTAAATTACGATTTGCGTATTTAGTTTAACCTTATTTGAGAAATTTTCTTAACATTTTTAATTCCTAACACAAGCAAAAATAATTATAATAAATTTTCAAAATCAAAGTCACACTAAAAAATCTTTTCTCTGTCCAGGAGCTTTTACAAATTCAGAAATCATATTAAAAATGGAAACTTTGAAGATCAAATTTGTGATTCGTTTGTGGAATCTTTAAAGTTATTCAATCTTATTAAATAGAGTTATGATAATAAAATTAGTTTCCAATACAATAATAATTTTAAACTACCGTATTTTCCGGTAGATAACGCGCAGCTCTTACTTTTTGAAATCCCTTTTTACGTATAGATAACGCGCATAGCACGCATGGTGGTATACCTAAGAGATATCGTTATCACCAGTACAGGATTCACAGTTCATATTTTGACAAAATTTAACATTTTTGTATAGATAACGGTGCGCGTTATCTACCGGAATATACGGTATATTACTTTGACCTTCACATGTAATTAATATAATGTATTTATTTAAATTTTGTTTTATCTTTGTTTCAGGTTGTTAGACTGAAATCCAAATCCAGTAATGGAATACGTTTTAAAAGAATTTTCGGGCCCCAAGTAAAATTCAAAGAAATCTATAAACGGATCAAAGAACGTCTTCAATTGTGATTTGACAATTATTCAATAAATAACTTGAATATTCTATTTTTCTCTCTAACGATTTAAAATTCTACAAGTACTCGCCTTACTAAGCTTCTTTCCGTCTGGTTATGCACTTCATCCGATTAAGATGTTCATTTCTTGATCATTGTCGTGTACAGCTTGTCCTGGGTGATCCAAAAATGGCTGCCTATGAGAATTGCAGCCAAATACAAAGAGAATATCTCAGCATTTCTTGTCTTAAACTACTTTGTAAAGTATTTGTTCTATAAATTTGATTTTATGATCATTCGATTTAATATCGCTATTCCTGATGATGTACGGAAATATTTTGAAAGAACCAGTACAGCTCTTGTGTAGTTTGTATATTATTTATATATCACTTCATGCTTTCACATTTTAACATGTATAACGACAATTGGGAACAATTATACGATTTCGTTTTTGATGCAATTTTATATTATTGATCCAAGCGTTTAGGAAAATGAGAATGATGTATTTTTTCATGATATCTCTGACTGACTTTCAATATCTCATAGTCGTTAATATATTTCCTATTGGAAACAATATATTAATCAGCTTGAATTTTATTGTATTTTTTATTTCATGAAGAAAAATGATACTTTTCTTTTTATTTTGCATGAAATACGGATGACTTTGTACAGTTTTTTTATTTTATTTTTATTGTGTACTGAACTCAATTTTCCAGTTTCATCATACGTTTCTGGAGCTAATGATGAAGTTAATGATGACGAAGATGATGATGATGATGATAATCAGTTTAGTTCGACAAATATTTTATATAAAGTGGTGATAGAATCAATAAATGTGTCGTTTACATTTATTATTATGTATGAGAAAATATTCAGTCGAAAATTAACTTTTTACCAATTTTTTTAAATTAGTATTATTTTTCCATTTTTTTATTAGCTTAATTTTTTTATAGGTAATGAATATTCTATTTTTCTCTCTAACGATTTTAAAATTCCACAAGTACTCGCCTTACTAAGCTTCTTTCCGTCTGGTTATGTACTTCATCCGATTAAGATGTTCATTTCTTGATCATTGTCGTGTACAGCTTGTCCTGGGTGATCCAAATATATATATATATATATATATGCACTGACTTCCATAATTTTATACTTTTTTTCTATTTTTTACTAAATCATGAATTACTTAGGGAGTATAAATCGGTTCATAACTTTTAGATATTTGCCTGAAAGATAATTTTAAACTCTACAAGATGATATGTATGTCAAATTTTAAACTTTAATAATAACAAGTAGGCCTTTAAACGAAATTTTTATTAAAAGTATACAATTATGATCGCACAATTTCTTAATTTGAATAATTGGATTTTTTTAAAGGAAACAATTAAATCTCAATATTAAAAAATATATATGAAATTTAAATAGTATAATATGGAATATTATGATTTTTTAGTTTTTTACCACGTTTTTATTAGCTTGCTTTCTTGTCTGTTTGTCTGTCTGGAACAAATTTTGCGATTGATTTTTCGACCACTTTCAGTCATCCAATTGAGCTGAATTTTTTTATACAGGCTTGCTTCCGATGACAATACAATATTTTAAAACATTTACGACTCTACATAAACCGTATATGCTATAATTAAATAGCTTATGTCTTATACGGGAAAATAATCCGTGGTAATGATGTACGGAAAAAATTAATAAATTGAACAAATATTGTGAAAATCAAGTGATAATTAAGTGTAGAAGTATTAAAATTAGGTTTAAAAAGTTTTATTTTGGTTTTATTATCATTCTGTTATTCGAATTCAATCGAACAATTTGAATTCCTAAATGATAACTAAAAATAGTTAAATAATATTATTAATAAAAAAAATTTTTTATAAAAACAACCACGTTTTTCTAGCATTACCAATGCACTAAAAAGAGGAAAATAAATTTTTTCTAGACATGTGAGAAATTTTATACCTAACCAAAAACGTGGGGCGGATTTCTGAATTACTGCTATTAGTAACTGCTATTTCCTCTTTACTGCTTTTTAGAAACAATCGATCCTTTCTATGACCCACGTTTTTGGTTAGGTATAAAATTTCGCACATGTCTAGAAAAAAAATTATTTTCCTCTTTTCAGTGCATTGGTAATGCTTGAAAAACGTGGTTGTTTTTATAAAAAAAATTTTTTATTAATATTATTATTAATTTAATAATTATTACATTCATTTTTTTTATATTTTAGAAATGACAAAATTGAGCAAACAAATGAAAGATTTATTGATTGCTGATGCCAAATGTGGTTTTTTACTTGGTAAATCAATTGAAAGACCTAGAATTCTTACATGCGCCGATCAAAGATTTATAGTAAGAAAAATCTTTGATGGAACCTATGAAACAGCAACCCACGTAGTTAAAAATAAAGTAGATATAAAAACAATCAATCCCCTAATATTCAGTCGAATTGATTGTTTTTATATATTTTTTAACGAAATAATAATGAAATAATCCAACTGCAAATGAACACTTTTAATGTAACTGATATAATAAATTAACGAATTAGTTAAAAATACCGTAATAGTACGAATATAGTTCACCAGTAAAAAAAATAATATAATAGTTATTTGAGCGATGGGTTTCCTGCTTGTTTGATTTTCGATTTTTTGGTTGAAATAATAAATAATTCGCTTGAGATATTTAATCACTGATATCTGTCTCACAAGTAAAAACGTATAATTGTCGTTGGGTCGCCAAAAATAATCAAAATAGTAAATAATTCGCTCGTGATATTCAGTTACTGATATTAGCTCAAAACAACTAACAAAACCAGCTAATTATCAGGTAATTATATTTCGTAAGGTAATTATATAAAGTGCTTAAAATTGCTGCTAAATTTCCTTATGAAGCTTACAGCGAAGAAAATAAAAGTAAAATTAATTATTTGGGAAAAAATGGAAAATTCGGAGTTCACGAAAAATATTAATTGCAAGATATTTACTTATAAATTTTAAGTAGTTATTATTAATTTTGAATGTTTTTTTATTTTAATTTTTTTTCAAAACTTTGTTGGTAAAGTAGAGTTCTGTCTGTATAAAGAATGGATATAAAAAATTTAATTTTATGATTTACTAGTTAAAAAACAATAATAATTTAATTAATTATGATTAATTTACATAATTGTTGTATATAACTAGTTTCGAGGATATTAATATAAACCCATTTAATAATTTCAGCTTAAGAAAATATATGCAGACAGATCTGATAAGCTTTGAATATAACTGGGTACAATGAAATAATAAGGATATTTATGACATTGGATGTTGATTATGCATTTTAATTTTTAATAAATATATTTATATTATGTGTATACCATATATATACTTATGTTTAGGTCGATTTGAGCATCTATTGAGCACAAAACTATTGCTTAATTGATATGTCGATTATAAACATAAAAATACTAGAAGAGCTTTATAATATATAATTTATTTAATACACTTATTTCGTTTTTATCAAAAATTTTGAATCTGGACTAAAATTATTAAAATATGAATACAGGTAGTCGTGGTTCTTACGACCACGATTGGTTCCGGTCGTAACACGAYTTGGTCGTAAGTTGAGTAGGCTATATGTACAGTACTGTGCAACTGGTACAACTGGTTTAATATTTGCAAAACATACAAAATTACAAAATACAGGTTTAAAAAATACAATAGGAAACATTTTTCCAATTGCAAAACATAACATATACAAATATATAGACATTAAGTAAAAATAACAATGATAAAATACGTATATTATACAATCAATTATTTTAATATTTTCATTAACCTTTAACCGGACAGAAGAGTCTTTTGGAATCTTTATTTTTTAAACATAAATAAACCAGAATTAAAGTACTAATTCTAATTTAATTTTTAAGCACATTTTTTTAACGAAACATGATTTTTTTTATTAAAAAAATGTTTGATTTTTTTCGATGTTTTCAAAATAACGTATTTTCGAAAAATAAAATAAAAATAATGCAACAGATTCCACTTCACATCATCAGCGATGCGGGATTTAAACGGTGTTCGACAACTCATGAGGTGCCTGGAGTGTCTGCAGACCAGATCCAGTTGAAATGGTACACGCATATATGGTAGTGCTACCGGAACCTGGTATGCACTKTCCTACGCAGCGGCTTGCGATTGTGGTCGTAAAGTCGAATGGTCGTAAGTTGCATAGGTCGTAAGTCGACGACTACCTGTAAGACGTTTAAATATAACAACTGATTCAAGCTTTGAACCATCAGCTTAAAATGAGACACAAACGTAAAGTAAAACTTCCGTGTACATTTTTTCTCACAAGAATAGTGTTTTCTCCAGCTGCTTATACCCTGTGGCAATCTTGCACGTCGATTGCCATCGGGGTCTTGTCCAATTTACCAAAAAAATATTTAAAAGGAGTAATTATGCATTTATTTTTCAAAATCTGTCAACTTTCTGTTGCAGAAGGTTAGGAAGCTGTTTAGCTGTTATTTTGTATCGTAATTTCAAAAAAGGAAAGTTTGTGAAACATTTGCTCCATCTTGCAACCTTATCACAACCCTTTTTGTTACAATTAATGTATTTAATTTACTATGAGTTTTTTTCTAATTCTGGAAGCACTATTAATTGACAACTCCTATCTTGGTTTAATTTTGGTAGAAAAAAGCAATGCAGTTTTTTCTTTGCGTCAATTAAAAAATGTTTTTTTACTGACTTAAAAATCTTTTTCTGTAGCACTGTTATAATTTTGAAGATCCCCAAGAAACAAGCATCATATGAGTGATTCAAGTTTACTGATATTCTCTATATAATAAACGGAACAAACATTAGTTTTATAAATGAATGAAGTATGTTGAGAGAATAGAGTTAAGAGCATAGACTTATGTAAATTAATTGATGAAATTTAAGTAAAAACTCAATTTTCCTATTGTTTCCACATTTTCTGCTCGTTTTAGACAAAACATATGTGACAGGGTATTTACGACAAGGATTTAGGAAATGCAGTCAAATTTGTATTTAGTCCTTTGTAAATGATAATCATAATCAAATAAATTAGTAATTTTAGTAAAGATAATACTATAATTTTGGGATTTAGCCGTTTTGGAATATTTTGATAATGATAGAGCTATTTATATCAAAAAGTTGAATAATCAAGAACTAACATTGAAAAAAATGTAATTGATTTTTCAGTAACATCGACTGTTTGGAACGGCATTGGTTGTAGAAATTTCTCTTGACTCTTCCGACATTTAAATATTGAAAAAATCAGACTAAATGAAAATAATTTATTTAATTACACTTTTTGAATTTTTCACACTAATTTCTGATTATTTAAACAATTGTGTTTTATTTGAGGATATTTGTTAGTAGTTATATTTTTAACCGTTTATTATAAATATGGATATGAATATATATATAGATATTCAGTGGCGTAGGGAAGGGATTTTTTGGGGCTGTAACCTCCCCCCTTCATGACGTTGTCAAAAAATAATTGGCTTAATATTTTTCAATAAAAGCACTATTGTTCAAACGCCTTTGTGGTTATATAAATAGGCTTAACGATATACACGTTCTAATTTGTAATACCCTCATACGTATCCAGATAGACAGAGGTGTTGGGAGCTCAGTCTTGCATGTCTTTCTCTCTGTCTATTCGCCACAGCACACACGTGAGTAATGGTGCGGTATAGTCAGCCGACTCTAGGTACAATGCTATATATAGAACATGTCTCCATACTTCACGCAGTTTGTTAATTGTTTCATTCCAGACTACACACACATACATCTCTCATCCTTTGTCTCATTTCACTTCATTTTATTTGTGCAGTGCTGTGACATTTTGTTCCACTTGGACAATCAGAAAAAATATTTGAACTGAAAAACTTAAAATTCTGATTAAGATTGTTAAAATTTTATTATAAAATTATTGATAAAGAATTTTAATAAAATAATCTTATTTAAAAAGTCATTATGTAAAAAAAGAAAATTGTTTTTGTTTAGTTAAATCAAATCAAATAAATTTGCTTGTGATAAATTTGGATTAAATCGAAGTTGTTGATAAAAATTGGATTGAATTTTAGAATCTCAAATACAAATATATAATACAACTGAATGACATCTAAGAGACCAAGTATATATCTCCTGAACTATTTCGTTAAAATACCTCGGAACTCGGATGACACATAATCCATCGTCCCTATTATTCCCGTGTGTCCAGTTTCTCCTGCAAATTTTGTAAGTTCTGTGTAGTTTTCAATCCAGGTGTCGGGAGATCTGGAAGTCAGCCTTTAGGACAGTTGCGCACAATGAAGTTTGATAACTGGAAAGATGCGTCTGAGCGCTTCTCTGCACATAAGAAGTGTCTGTATCATATACGCTGTGCGGAAGTTGCCTTAAACGCTAGTATAGTAGTGTCTGATAAGCAGTTTCCGGTCATTCTCCAGATTGACAATGAGGCAAGACGTCAGATCGAAGAAAACAGAAAAGGTCTAGTACCAATCATTGGAACAGTTCTGTTGTGTGGAAGACAAGGCTTGACGCTAAGGGGGCATCGAGATTCTGGTCGCATTGCACTAGAAAGGGAACCAGATGACAACGATGGGAACTTTCGAGCTCTACTCCGTTTCAGTGCTAAAACAGATGATGTGTTTGTTGGGTTCTTGATCAATATTAGAATTCATAACACCAAAAATTTATTAATAACACAATTAACAATTATTCAAACAATTTTTAATTAACAATTTTTGTTGTAATAAAAATTGTTATTTTAATAACAATTTTTGTTGTAATAAAAATTGTTATTTTAATAAAAAAATTTGTAGAGGAACTTTTCTATCGTTTTCTTAATGACCAGATTCTTATATAAAAATATGAAATTATAAATATAAATAACTGATAAGTTATATTAAAATTGAAAATTTTTAATTCTATTTATTTGAAAATTTACATCCTTATTTTTAAATTAAAAACCAACAAAATTTTGTAGTTATATTTTTTACTAAATTAATCATAATGATATTTTATTATTTTAGAATTAGTTTAATGTTATTTCTCTTTTTTTTGAAACATTTCTAATTAATAAAGATTTTAATGTTTTATTTTTTTCAATATTTACAAATTTTATTATTTTTATGATACGTTAATGATAAGTCTTAATTAATTTTTTTACAAAACTATTTAGAATAACTTTTAAAATTATTACAACCTATTTTATCATTGTATTTATATATATTTTTTTAATCAATTATTTAAAAATCCATTATTTCCCAATTAATTTCATCTTAAGTTTTTTTTTACATTACGAATAAAATTTGATTATTCTCGAAAATAACTTTTTAAAATTAATTAAGATATTTTTTACATTATTAGAAAAACTTTTGATTTTAGTTTAGAAAAGTTTAGAAAACTTTTGATTTTAAATATTTACTTATTTCAAATATTATTTATAAAAAATTATTTATTCAAAAATTTAAAGGATGAACTTTTCACATGAGTCCTTCACAGTGTTGAAGACATGTTTGACAGAAAGTGGTAGAAATGCGCAGTAGACGAGCCCACACATGTAATGACATAATCCTACAGAGACTGACAATCAAGATCAACGCGTCTAGGCACTTTTCTATTCTTCTCAACAAAACGACTGACATAGCTGGAATTGAACAATTATCCGTATGCGCTCGCCACATAGAACCAGATATGTATACTGTTCAAGAGGCTTTTCTGCAGTTTGTATCACTGTATGACGTCACTTGAAAGGGGATTACCATGACCATGACCGAAAGTCTTAAATCTGTTGGAATGGACATTACCAAAATGCTATGACGGTGCTGTTTCAATGGGTGGTAATTTCAATGGGGTGCAAGCGCATGTCAAGGAACTAGTTCCAGCAGCGCTCTATGTACATTGCGCTTCCCACAGCTTGAACTTGGCTGTGTGCAATGCTTACGATGTGTCACCAATAAGAAATTTCATGTTCACTACAAGAAGAATATATTATTTTTTCAATACCCCCAAAAGACAAACAGTGCTAAAAACAGCGATTGCAGATTAATTCCAGAAGCGCACCATGTGAAGATTAAGCCACTGTGCTCCACTCGATGGATTGAAAAACATGATTCCATATCCGCTTTAGTAGAGCTGTTCCCGCTGTTAGAGCTTCTCCAGAAATTATTTCAGAGTGGTCCCACGAGGAAACCTCATCTCTTGCATACCAACTTCTGCAGGCCTGGAGGGAACCTCAGTTTATTGTCTCCCTCTTCACACTCCATAAACTATTCAGATTGAGTGTCATTCTCAGCAAGACCTTGCAAAAGGAGAACATCGACCTTTTTGAAGCAGTGAATCTAGCCGAAGACACTGCTGCCGAAATGAAAGCCTTGCGAGTTAATGCTGAGAAGACATTTACAGAGATTTTCGCTGATGTCACCAAATGCACTGAAACGCATGAAATTGAAATTCGTGTATACCGAATAACATCCACCAAGAGACATCGTTGTAACGTGCCCTCAAACTCACCAGACTCATATTACCGGAATACTGTGTTCATTCCATTCCTGGATGGTTTTATGCAGAATTTGGAAGTGAGATTTATTGCTCACAGCATTAATGGACCCAAGCTAACCGCCCTCTACTGACCATCTAAAAGGCTTCCATGTTCTCACAGAATTTTATTTCGCCGACATGAGTGGTACAGAAGGTTATGCAGACTGCAGAAGACAGATTTGCCTAAAAATTCGCCGGAAGGCATCTCTGCGTGCTATACACACTGATGCTAATAATAGTCACTCTTCCAGTGTCTACTTGTTCCTGCAAGCGATTCTTCTTATCTCTCCGTCGTCGTAAAAACTACCTTCGGAACACTACAGCAGAAACGCGGATGAATGGGTTTGCACTGCTGTACATCCATCTGGACCTCACTCCAAATAAACAAACTAAACAAACTTTCACTAAACTCTCGTCTACTAAATATCCGTCTGATTTGACTTGAGCATTAATGGACTTGAACATGTCATGATATGATTATTATACTCATTTTAAGTTGTTATCTAAAAGGAGTGGGTGAAGTTTTTGATGTTTAGTGTATGGTTCGCAAAAACTATTGCAAAATGTAATATTGTAATATTGTAATTTAAAATATAACATATGGCCGTTCTTTCACTTTCGTTGTTCAAACTCCCTCCCATTTTTGAAATTCCTGGCAACGCCACTGTAGATATTTAATAACACTAATAATAATTTAAATGTTTAGAATTAAAATATCTTATAAATTATACTTATAAATCTTACATCGACCATTGAAAAAAGTAGTACCTCCACAAAAATTTAGTTTAGTTTAATATATTGTTTTAATCTCATTAGAATCTGACTTTTATACATTCAATTTGTAATTTTATGTCTGATTATTCATATTAGGGAGTTAACAGGAGTAATAGGTAGTACTTTTGGAAGCGTCGTTAACTTGTGGTATTTCATTTTCCTTAGATAATTATAATTAACTTAGCTTTTAAATTTTAGTTTAGTAATATTTTAAGTCTATACCTTATATTAACGGCCTATCACAATAAAAACAATGAAGCTTCGACGATGGTGGTCGTTGCCAATCAGAGTTGTTCTAGCTGGCAGATTTAGTTTCGGCAGTCATTTATCACGACGACTTTAATGAAATTTGATAAATAAATCACTAATGATAAGTTTCGAGTAAATATAATCATGTAATCTGCAATGGTCTTTGAACAAATAGTTTCTTGATCCCCTATGGATCCGGTGCTGGTGTAGGGACTGATAGTAAATCTACGTCTTCCATGGACCCGAAGGTGCTTCAACACAATCACTGCTTGTAGATGGTTGTGAAGGAGGAGCGTCTGACAGTAGTTGTAAGTAGAATGAGTTTGTAATGATTGATCGTTGCTGCTCATCAATAAAGCAGATGAAGGCTCTGGAGCTTCCTTAAATGTTTAAACTGGAAGCGGTTGCGACATCCGACTCTAATTCTGGTCAAAACTCTTTACGGAATCAACGGCTACGTTTCGTTGGTTTCATTGCCTGCGATAAAGTCTTCTTCTGCCTCCAACGCATCACATTTGATTCATCAGTTTCATAAAATACTGCGACTGCACCGTTTCCATATGTTTCGGTATATTTAACGATTTCGAGTTTTTTAATAGTCGTGTAGGATTTGCGTGTTTTTGGCATTATTATTACAATTTAAATGAATTTAAAATAAGGACTTATCAAATGACTTATGAGCTTATTTACTGTTTTGTTAGCTGTGTGGGGTCTGGTGTTATCGTAAAGGTAAGTAATTTGTTGAGCTCTTCCTCCCATAAGCCGCATCCGCTTTTGTTGTATTGCAGAAACAAGACGATCCAGCTGTTGACAGCAGTGTTACGACACGAATAGAATTCCATAATTCGCTGAAAACCCTTCTCCATGCCCAACGTCCTGCACGTGCAAAAACATTGTTGAGAGTTTGTGGGGATAATCAAACTCGACTCTCCCTATTAGTGTTAAATAGGTTCCGAACGTGCTGAAACGCAGGACAGAAGAGGGGCTCTTCAGACTCCGCCCCGTGTCCTTCCCATTTGAGTCCAACAGGCGGAGGATCCTTTTGAAAACCCTGAGAAACAGAAAAAAATAATTAACAAACCTTAATTAATTAAAAATTTTACCAAAATGATTCAGAGTGAATCATAGAAATCCAACGTCTGTTAATCTCCGTGGTAGGTCCCGAACAAACGACAGCGAGATCCTGCATAAGCAATTATCAAAAGTTGTCCAGGAATAATTCAACTTATTAAATCAGCAGCAGCGATAAACATCGCGAGTGCCTGTAATGCACGCACCGACATCCTGTACATTTCAACAGGAAGGATGACTACAGTCCACAATAATTGCGGGATGCTGCAATGACCTCCCCTCCACCCTACCTCAGTATGAAACCGAAATTACACAGGATGTCGAGAAGATGACATTTTAAGTTTCGATAAACATTAAAATAATCATTCAGATGAATTGAATGTAACAGGAAGCCCGAGTGTCTCGGGTAAAGTCTTAAGCCGACCGTGTATAAATACCCGAGGTAGTTCATTAACACACTTTGAAAAAGATTTTCAAGCGCACAGGTTAACAGACACATTTTTTTCGATTAGCACAGTTTTGAAATCCTATTTTTGCACTACGTTAAATACCATTTTACACCGATCTATCTTATTGATACAAACTTACGATCGTTATACGTATTCTCAATTAGTTGCACTACTATTAATTATTTGATCCAACAAAGTGAACGGAAAAATGTGACAAGTATGGGCTTTTGATTTTGTTATTTATGGTTATTTATTTGTTCCATTATTTATTATTTCATTTGATATATTTTATCTGAATATTGGTTTTATTACTTCGTTGATTGTTTGTGGTTATTCATTTATCTTAATTTCCTTCAATATATTTTCTCGAAATATTGACTTATTTATTTTGATTAAGTTTTAATTTCGTCTTAAATTTTATTTGACTATCATTTAATTTTATCTGGACAGTCCCCTATAATAGTGTCACTTTTACGAAGATGAGAAAGCGTCCACCGATTACCGAGAGTATTGAGCAAGCTAAAGCCAGAGGAAGAGATATGATGATTTGGATAGACGCCGTTATGTGAGAAAAGAAAGACCATGTACAGACTGTAAATAAAGGATCAATGAATATTGCATGATGTATAGTTTAAAAAATAATTAATAATGTTTAATATAAAATATTTCATGATGTTTATTTTAAATAATATTTAATAATGTTTATTTCCTAACGTCGGTATAAATAAAATTTAACGATGTTTAGTATAAATAATGTAAATAAAGCTATTTAAATAATAGAGTTAATAATAGTAAATTAATGATAAATTAATATTAAATAATAAATGTTTAAATGATGTTTAAATGAGGCACCTATATAAAATATCTTTTGCTAAATGCTATACTTGCAGTCAACCGGGCTATTTTGCAAGGAATTGCAATAATTTAAACTACAATGGAGAGCAGTAGGCGTCGCTGGCTCTCCTATTATAATTCAGACGCTACCAATTATGAGTGCTTGGATAAATGGTAAAGAGATTCAGGCACTGATAGATACCGGCAGCACGGTGAGTATGATCGAGAGAAAAGTATGCTGTGGAGAGATAAACGAAAAAGGAGGATGGGTCACTGGAGTGGGTGGAATAAAAGTAGAGTATAAAATGCAAGTTAGTGTTGAAGTAACCGTAGGAAGAAGAAGAGTAAATAGTGATATGTTAGTGATGAATAAACTAGTATATGGTGTTGATGCGATTTTCGGAAATATAATTTCGGTTTCGGAAGTGAGAAACCATTTAGAACATTATGGACTGATATGTAAAGAACCAGAAAAAATTAGCACGACAACAGTTCTTGGGCTTCAGATATATTTGAAGCAAAACGTATTGATGTGGAAAAGAACGAATAATATTAATAAAGCGGAGGATCAAGTAATGACGAAGTAACGAATTTATTCTATCTGTGGTAAATTAACTGGACACTATCCTGTATGTGGATGGTTGAGGGTATCGTGTAGCTATTTAAAACGAATGTGTAACGGAATCGATTGGAATCAACCGGTATCACGTATAACAGAAGTTTTGATGAATGATTTATTAGATAGAGTAAATAAAGACGATCCTGTGAAGGGCGTATGGAATACACCAACATCAACGTCAACTAAATGGAAAGTGTGGTGCGATGCAAGTAAGATTGCAACAAGATGTGTTGTTGAGTGTAATGGGAATACGTTAGAAGACGATAGTTGGCTTAGAAAAGAAGATGATTCGAGTCATATAAATGTAGCTGAACTAGAGTCGGTGATCAAAGGATTAAATATGATCTTGAAATGGGACGTGAAAGAGTTTGACATAATGACAGATTCTCAAGTAGTGTGTGGTTGGTTAACTCCGTAGTTGATCGGAATAAAAGAATAAAAGTAAGTGGAATAAATGAAATGTTGTTCAAGCGTCGTTTGAAAATGATTGAAGATATAATTTGGAGAATATGATCTTCGATGTAAACGTGTGTACCAGTAATGCGTGATGTAGCGGGAAAACGGTAAAAATGGATGGAAAATTGGTGATAAGGTGTTTGTTAAACCTCATCGACATATACGATGCACCGAGACATGGACACCAGGGGTCGTTACAAAGGTGGTTAGTGATAAGTGTGTTGATGTTGATGGAGTAACGAGACACATTCAAGACATACGAAAGAGACAAGAAGAGAACATCGGACTGTCGGATATGGCGGTTGATGGAAAAAACGAAATACAAGATGGATATAGCAGCAGTAGTAGTAGTTACGAGGAAGAATCTGTCGACCAAGTTAATCAGGACATTTGCATACGTCGATCCAGCAAAACTCGAAAGAGACCTGATTGGTTAAACGATTATGTGAACTGGGGTTCAGGTGGTGATATAATTATTAATGAGATATTTTGTTTGAATATTCAGAGTTTTGTGGTTTTAATAAATTTTTGTTCAAAGCGTGATTCTTTTTTTTCATCTCAATTTGTTCAAACTTACAATTTCCATTATGTTTATAAGTTTCACCTAGCTAATCTAATCGTAGATTGTGGTATGAGAATGATAAATATTATCATACGTTTTCTACAATAGATTCAATATTTGCTGATTTTTATCACAATGAAAAACGAAGAAACTAATAACACTCAGGTAATCTATATGTAAGATTACTTGAAGCAAATTTAAAATTGCACCAGAATCCAGAAAACATGAAATGGTGCTGTAAGACATATTGCTGCGTTTCTGGGATTCCTTTTCACACAAGACGGCCGGAATTTAGCAGGCTTCCTCACGTAACGTGAACAACTTGTACATAAAAAGATGAATTCTTCATTGGACAGACAAATATAATTTCATTTAAGCAATCGTAAAGCAAACTACTATAAAAAATCAAACGCAATCAGACACTACATAATCTCCAACCAGTCCCACTAAAAAACAAATTGTCGTTAAAACAATTAATCCAACAATCAAACATAAGCACGCAATAAAAAAAATACAGTGCAACCTGTTAAGTTGGGAACCTGTCTAAGTCGCGCGCATTTGTAGGGAACTGGTCACTCACATATGGAATTATAATGTCGCACCTTATAAAAAGCAATTTGAAATTATGCGAAACATTCCAGGAGGATTAGTCATTCAATCATGTGTCTACTTGAAGCAGATAAGAAAGGAAATGAGGGAATTAATAGTTTAACTTGGAGATCGTTTTTGAAGATGAAAGCGTTAAAAATGTTGAGATAATAAATAATAAAAGTATAAAAATAAAAAAATTTTGTTTTAATTAACAGATAAAATAAGATTTTATTTATCTTTTTATCCAAATAAATGTTACGATACGAAACGTTATTAAACCCTTCCCGATATTTGCACCATCCCACATGCATGGAATTGTTGTGGAGAAGAGGGGAATAGTCTAACTCGACTATTCCCGTTACGTTTAAGTGAATCCCATGCATGTGTCGAATGGTGATAATCGGAAAGGAGTCAATAGGCACAAATTCCTGTACACGAGAATGAGGAGGCTCCTTTCAAGATAGGTGCGAGCTGAATAACGAATAAGTAAAAATCCAGAGCTTTGAAAGGTCACAAGAACTCACCCAAAAGTCTGAGAAGCCGGACAAGACGTAGCGACGGAGTACGACGTCCCCAGAATACATTCCATCCCGTAAATCGCGTGACCCCTGTGAACCAAAATATCTGACAAAATTTAAAAAGAAGAAGATTTATAATCGACTTATAAGGATGTTTCCGACAAAAAACATAGCCCCTGATGAAGTCCAGCTTTTCCCATTCACGAGTGTATCCCGTACTCTCGAAATTTGCTCCGAAGGACCAGTAGCGACCTGTGAGGATCCTGTAAAAATAAACAAAATTTAGAAATTTACCTAATTAATTAATTAAAAATTCTTACGGAATGTTTCTAAAAATAGATGTGGACTGATTCACCCCTGAATCAGCAACCTGCTGATTTTTGAGACATGACATAGAAGTCAATGACGCCAGCCCACGTCACCTGCAGAAAAGTCATCGTCTCATTAAATAAAAAATTACCCTGTATGCAGTGACCGATAGTTGTCTGTGGTGGCAACTGCGAGTCAGAGTTAGTCACGCCAGATGTTGAGGAAGAAAAGTTGTAGGCGTGCATGCAAACCCGAAGACCTCGGCCGACGTATGCGAGCGTCTTTCTATAAATACCGAGGCAATTACAGAAAAAAACACACACCAAAACCAATTGACTAATTTAAGACAACACTTTTACTATTCTTGCATTCATTATTAACCATTGTACCAACATTATTTATTTATTTTATGTATGTTCAACATTTGATTGATAACATTTAAATCTTGTAATTTTGTTTTATATTACTACTCCTGAAAAGGGGAGGATTTAGAGTTTATTACGCCTTAGAGTTTAGCTGTTATAATTTTTATAGCTTTGATAAATTTGATAATTCTCAACTGTGACTTATTATAACAAGATGCATTCCCGTGTGAATAGACCGATAGCTGAAATAAGGACTAAACTATAAAATTATCGATAGATATACCAATATAGGCGTAGGTCACCTGAATGCTCCGCACTTGGAGCCGCCGTCTATTCCTTGAAGCTCTTCTCGAGTGTACAGACCCCACACATAATTTTATGAAATTATAATTCGGTGTAAATAGGTGAATAAACAAATATGTATAATCAAAGTTATTTTCATCCCTGTGAACGCTGAGGACACCGCTCGGGCAATTCCCGTCACCGGTTAGAACCCGAAGGCGCTCTGAAGCGCGCACTACTAGTAGCTGTGCGTGGAGGAGACGCGTCCGCTCACCTGTATATAAAGAAAAGAGCATAAAATATTTGCGGGTTGCTGTTCCCCATTATGAACGACTGGGGGCTCTGAGTCAACAAAAATGTTGTGAGTAGAAGGGAGCGGGACATGAACATAATTTATGTATAAATAATTGAATTTATAATAAATAGAAAGATAAACAGTTAAGAATTTATAGAAAGATTTTTATTATAGAGAAATTAAAAAAGTAAATAAAGAAGAATAAAATTCAAGACGAAAGTATAAAAAGAAAAGATTTCAAGTTAGAAAAAGACCCTTAATTATACATAGCTAAATATAGAAAAAGATAAAAGAAGATCTGTAAAAATTAAAGATTCATTAATTAAAAAGTACAGTTTGGAAAGATCAAAACGATTCAGACATTTCAGTTGAAAGATAATCGTTTCCGGATGCTATTAAAATAATTACAAGTGTTAATAAAATAATTACCCCATGGGATAGTATAAAATGGATTTGTTGTTGTTCTGTGGTTTTACAAGACATGTGAATATATTTTGGGAACTGAGTCGTTTGACTTTGAGCCCCAAGGTTATCGGTAACCAACCATAAGATACTATTCTATTAATGTAGCCTCTGCATGTGTATTTTAACCCTTAATCTCTCGATTTCTATGACCACAACTTGCCTCTCAACCCCCATATCATCTGAACGCATTGATAGGTGATGAGGACCTTCCAGGTTCCAGACCTACGCAGGATAAAGCCCAGATAGGCCAGAACAGCTCTGATTGGTATGATGTAATGTTATGATTGTTTGATGTTATTAATTGTATGAATGTGTTAACCCCAGGGCGTGTTATTGTGTACTTTATCTTGATGTATTAAGCCACCTACCAGGTATGAAAGCTATGACAACAATTCATCTTTTAACATTTCATTCATTATGAAACTATTTACAAAATGTAGATTCGAATATCCTAACGCAAATCATCCATTTATGTGTGATTTTGATGTCAAGATGTAGCGATATGAAAAAGAAAGAGATGCTAAGTAAATTTTTAACTATTCTGTGCTGTTATATTTTAGAAACAATGAATTAACAACACGCAAGAATAAAAACTTTATTTTTTAACACTTTATTACGTTGTTTATGATTTTACGGATTCTTTGCCGCTTCGTCAGTTTACATAGTCTTCGCCCCTATAGGTGGCGATCGACTACTGTGTCCCTCGGGTGCGGGACTCCTTACCCTCGTCGGCTCTCAACTTCTGCCTTAACTGCAATTGTAGCTGCTCCGAGTACTGTCGTTCGAGCTTACGGATTCGACCTTCCATCGCAACACCCCGCTTCACCACACGGGCGTATTCCCAGGATTCGATGGAGACTTCCTTTGACACTCTCAGTTTCATAGATAGGCGCTCTACGCTATTACGCAAATTCAATATATCCTTATGCTCTACTATCTTGCTTTTTCTTAACAACTTATTTTCCTGTTGGAGCCGTTCAATCGTTCTCTTGGCTTGATCTAGAAATTATATAAAAAATAAGCTGTTGATTCATTATTTATCCCTACTCTACGAAAGTGGTCAGAAAGGATAGCAGTCGGATTCCGAAACTGCCTTCCGATATGAATTCTTGAGCTTTGTTGTCACTCATATACTTCATAGACCTGGGACTTATTCTTGCTGCGATGAAACGCGCGCCGGAACCAGTCTTCAAGAATTTGTTTCATTGTTTTTAAAACTGAACCTACCCAAAGGTATTCGAGTGAAAATTGTAAAATATTTAAGGATTAAAAATCATTTAATAGAAATTCAAAGTGAAATTGAGCATGTGGAAATTATAATATAATAAAATCAAATACATAATTAAATTCAGAATTAAAAATGAATAATGTACATAATAGGTAACCCACCATTTCGTGGGGAAAAAGAAATTTTAAATACTCGGGACCCGAGAGAGAGAGAGTAACCTACTACTCTTTCTCTCTGTCGCGAGGATTCAACAATACCAACCTTTAGATAGCTTCTTCAGAAAATTTAGTTGCTAATTTGTTACAATTTGTTACCAAATCTTATTGTCAACTTGTTTCCAAAGTTGTTACTAAATTTTTATTTCCTTATTGCTAAATTTTATTGCTAATTTTGTCTAAAATTTTCGCTGTTTATATACCCGTTTTCTGGCGCACACTCTTACTCGTGGTTGTTTTTCATTTGTCTACGTAGAGTTCCAAAATACCAGGTCCAATTTCATCAAAACACGTCACTTCCAAATTTAGTGACTTGCAATTTTAGAAACTTTTAGAAAATATGATTAATGCTATTTCAGCGATTTTCTACTTCTAAAAGTACGTCTATTTTAATTTTTTGTTTTAATTTTAGTTTTTTAGCATCTTTTATTTCCTCGATATCTCAGCTCCCGAGCGGATTTGTATTACCGCATCAACGGCTGGGTTACAATCATTTACACGAGCTCTTCAAACCGCGTCTTCAAATTCCAACGAAAAGTAAGTTTTTTAATGAATTTTCTAATGACCATTAATTCTAATCTATCTTTTTTACCCCCTGGAGCTAGCATAGTGCATAGGCCCGACTCTGTGACAATCCGGAGTAGAGTGGGGATTTTATTTTGCTCGATATATATTCATAATCCATCTAAGCGATTAATTTTAACTTTATAAATTTTCGATGAAAAATATCATTTTCGTTCGACTTTTTGTATAATATTTTACAGTATTTATTGAGCATAATTTTTTGTAAATTTTGGGTTATTTCGCAATTTTTACTATTATTTATTATGTGCGCTGCTTTTCGGTTTTTCGACGTTGGTTTTTATTCAGATTTTTATGCGGAGTTCGCATATTTTCGTTGATCCGTTTATTTCTGATTTTTTGGTAATTTTTAAGATTTTTTCCGCATCTAATTCACTTATTTTGTTGCATCCTCCAATCCAAATTCGTTATGACTTTCATGAATATCTAATATTATTGCGTTTTTACAGTTTACTACGCTATTCGGATTGATTGGAATTTATTTCGGTGGCGTTCGCATAATATTGGACAATCGATTATTCGATATTTTGGATGATTTCTATTTTATTTAATTTTTGGGGTTTCTTTCCATATTTTCCTGCTTCTGTTGCGTATCTTGTCGTATTTTCGTTGTTTAATTTTTTGTCATAATTTTTGCGATTTTTTTCTGATTTTATCGGTCATTTTTCATCACTATTTGCGCTTATTGATCGCAATATTACAGCAAAATAGAATATTATTATTTTTAATTATTTTCCTTTAGAATTCCTGTCGTTTGATGTTGAACGGGATGTTTTTGCAACTTGTTGATTTTCATACGATTTTTCCGATTATTTTGTGATTTTTCTGCGTTTATTTTGTGGGTTTTTATCATTATTTCTTCATTTGGCGATGTTCCAATTTATTCGATTTTATACTTATTTACTATTTTCCCTCTGTTTTTTGATGTGCTCATTATTTTTTATTATTCGCGTGTATTTTTCAGATATTTGAATGATTTTTTCAACTATTTAACTTGCTTTATCTTTCAGAATTAATTCATTATTCGTTGTTTATTATTTTTATTTCAATTTTATTGTTTCTCCGCGAATTCTTAACGGATTTTTACACTTTTTGTTTTTTTTGTTTGTAAAATTATTCTGAAATTTATGATAATTTTTGCAGATTTTTATCCATTCGTTTTTGCACGTTATTCCGATTTTATCGATTATTGATTCGTACTTATTTGTTTTTCGACCAATATTGACACTTTTCATATCATTTTGTATACGTTTTGACACTTATTGTTATCTACTTATTACAATTCTTACGTTTTTGTGTGAATTCTCTTACTTTTTGTGTTTTATGCTCTTTCTGATTATTTTTTTAATTTGTACTTAAATTTTATATGTTAACTTATATGTTTTATATTAAATTATATAATTCTGAATTCTATCACAACAGATTGCTAAATTGACCGAAAGAGGAAAATATAAATACTCGATCTTAAAAGAGCAAAACAATAATAATAATGTTAGGGTTTCGAAAAATACATATGAACACTTTTGATAAAATTTTATGTAGAAAAAATTTAAAATAATTCTTTTGGTAAAATTATAAATTTCAAATAAAATAATATTTAGTTTAACAAAACTTGGAATTAAAAATTATAAATATTTTAGTCTTTGTTTTACTTTATCAATTTTCAAGGCTGATGAAAACTACTGTGTACTATATAAACAGCAGCAAATTTAGGTTTAGTTTGCCCAAAAATTTCTCTCATCTAAATCAAAAGGAAGCAAGTAATCTCATAGAATTATTTTTATTATTTATTATTCTTTTTAAAACCATAAGTATCCCGTATGGGAGAAAAAGGTTTTTAAATTTTTATGTTTTAATCAAATCATCGTTCGTTTTTGGAGATTCACAATCTTTACTGTAATCTGTTAACTCGCACGAAATATTGATTTGTGTTTGTATTCTGTCATCAAGAATTGAATTATTATTATTATTTTTGACTTGTTAATCTTTGTTATTTGAAATAAAGTTTCATAAAGGAATTTGTGTTCATTATTCATATATTTATGTTGGAAGTCATTACTGATTAAATGGAGTCAGATTAACGATTACAGATTAAAGATTTAAGATTTGTGTTTAAAAAGTAAATAATTATATTAAAGGTTTCTAATACCCAACAATAATAAAAACGGAGAATTATTGAACCTATCGGAAAATATTAAAAGGTACGGGAGAGCTTAAATCATCATCAAACATATAATTATTTTCAATAATATATCTTTATATATCTAAAATCACGTCGGAGTCAGTGAATTTCGTTTCTCTATCTTACCCAATTTATAAATTCGATTAAATAAGATTAAGTTGTTTTTAAAATTGTACATATTTTATATCAACAATAAATATTTTATTAAAAAGAATCTTCTTGGTTTTGATTCTTCATTTTTATTTTAATAATCACTTAGATACCCCCCAAAATATACCAATTTCTGTTCGAATAAACCAGGTTTGCATTTAAAATTTTACCCATAAAACAGAAATTTAACTTTAAAATTTATATTAAAATTTACTTAAATATTTACTTTAACATTTAATTAAGAATTAGAAAGAAGCAATGTTGTTGTATCAAATGTATGGTTGGACAGTTTCAAAACATCTCAGAACATCGAAGTGAAAGCTATATTTGGCGAATCTACTGACGTCTATGCAAATGTTGTTGCTGTTTGGAAGATAAAAATGGTGCAGCTATGTACAGCATACTATAAGATCGAAATTTATAATGCTGATGAAGTGTCACTTGTGTTTCGACAATTGCCACATAAAACATTTGCAGCAACAGGCGACCTTTGTGAAGGTGGAAGTTTATCTAAAGAATTACTGTTACTTTTATTATGCAAAATTGCTAATTGGAAAAAGTTGAAATCAATGGTGAATGGGAAAGGTAGAAGACTAATATGCTTCGAGAATAAAGATTGAGAATTTACCTCTCACATGGAAACACATCAAGAAGAGCTGGATGACAACTGCAATATTTTAAACTTTGGTTTAGGACCTCGATGAGACCTTGAAGAGGGAGGGAAGAAATATTGTTCTGTTCATTGTCTCTGTTCAATACATCCAAGTTTGGTATCATAAAATTTTAAAATGACTTTTTTGCCACAAGACAACTTCTGAAATTCAACCAAGATTTTATTTTTTGACTGAAAAAAAGAATACCGTAAACTGTTCCTAAAGTTTATTGTACTGAAAACTGGGCAATCACTATTCAAATCTGCATGCAAATTGATGAAAGCGACCACCGTTCTCGATGCGGTGTACTGACACTGATGTTCTTGGTTGACTTTAAGATGTGAGAGATTAAAGGGAAATAACTATTTGTTTGTTCATACATTTTTGTTTATACTTTGATTATATTTACAAATTTCGGTGGTGATAACGATGATAGTCATTCATGAAGTATATATATATATGTTGACAACCTTTTAACTGAACCACTAGAACCCAACTTAGACAAATTACGCTGTAATAGGAAATATTAAATAATAAAGCTTAAATGAACTTAAGCCGCTTCCAAAATAAAAGACTCATATTTCTATTTTGTTAGTTTTGTTTCACAATCACTTTTTTTCAAGACATCATAATAATATCACAAAAAATTTATTTAATTTTTCATTATTTCTTTAACATTTTTTCTTTCATCAATTGAAAGAAAAATCTAAAACTAAATAAATAACTACAGTTGAATTCGCTTAATGTCACATCGCACGGGATAAAACTTTATGTCGATATTAACCGGATGTGGATATTAACCGACTGCCTCAGAAAATGAATGCACCCTATCTTACACGTTCAAGTACAGTACAAAAAGCAAAGCAATCATAATAGCCAACGCCAAGAACAATATGCGCATCAGAAATTGAGAACATGTTAAAAAAACATAAATTCAGTAATTTTACATTGTTTCAGTGTTTTTTGTGAGTGCACAGTTTTCTCAATGATAATCAAAGAAGACGACGTACTCCCGTACATATCACACGAAATCATATATCGCTGAAGAGTTTCAACAGCTTCCACGCAGCAGCATGCGTTGGTGAAATCGTCGCGACATCAACTGTTTGGTTGTCACTGTCCGATTCCGCGTCACTGTCGCTATGAGCAGCAGTTGCACTAGCGTTGATATCTCTCACAATATCCGCTTCAGTTGGCACCTCTGTAATGATGACGTCCTTGTCCATGTCGACATAATCATAGAAGTAGATTCTTTCAGGAATGAGACCGGCTTGAGCCAAGCGTTCCCACAATGTGTCACCGTTGTAGGTAGAAGAGACCAAGCCCTCTTCAGGTTCAGTTCAAATTTCTTCTGCAGCAGAAAAGGCGGGGGAAATGCTTTCCTGAAGCAATTGACAATTGTTTGCCAGTGACGCGTTCCCAAGCAGTACGGAGGAACAGTAGCGCATCAATGAGAGAAGGGGTGTATTCTTGGCCGAGATCAAATGCAGAAATTCGCTTTTCAATTAGGATTCGACGATAGTGGCTTTTGAAGCTCCAAATCACTCCGGCGTCCATTGGTTGGGAAACGCTTGTTGTACCAGGAGGGAGGAAGAAGAGGGTTATGTTCCGCAAGCCGATGATGTTGGGATGTGCGGGGTAGTTGTCAAGTAACAGGGCAATTCGACGTTTGTTAGCTGCCATTTTCTTATCCAGCTCCCGGATCCACTTGTCGAATAGCTCTGACGTCATCCACGTTTTTCTTTGTTAGGTGTAGAGAGTGGGAAGATGCTTCCAGCCTTGAAAGCAGCGTGGCTTTGCACTTCGTCCGATTACTAGTACTGGAAGCTTTTCGCCAGTCATGTTGGCGGCCACCAACACTGTGATACGGGCTTTCGATTGCCTTTCGCCTTTGCACTATTGTCCTTTGAAGGTTAACGTGTGCTTTGGCATTGCACTCCAAAACAATCCTGTCTCGTCTGCGTTAAAAATGTCTAAGGGGGCAAATTCCGCGAGAATAACCGAAAGAGTAGTTGCCAACCAGTGATTCACTGCATCCGCTTTCACAGACTCACTCTCACTACACACCATTTTAGAACCAACGTTGTGCCTTTGTTTCCAGCGGTTTATCAATGAGAGACTAATCTCCACATCCCTCATACCAAGTTGGCGAGCGAGATCCATTGCTTTTCTTTGTAGGTCCAGACCAGTGATGCCAATATTTTGCGGATGGATGTGTTTGAACCAACGGAGGAGGGCTGCGTCTACATGTGGGACAGATGATTACCGCTGCCGTTTGGCCGTTGGATTGTTTGCATCTTCCTGAAAAGCTCCTTGTTGTTCATCTTTCTTCTTCATAATTTTCGTTATTGTAGTCCGATCCACACCAAACTTTTCAGCCACTGCCTTCTGCTGCTGCCCAGAATCAATTTCATTTATAATCTCAATCTTCGAAGCGAGGGATAAATCAGCACGTTTTCTTTTCATTAACATGATGTTTTGCATGCGTCACGTGTACAGCAATAATGAAATCGCCGACTGAGTTGAGTGGATGTGTGACTGGATGATTGTTATGGTACAGATACTATACGCCTGAGCAACACACCTACAGTATCATCCGTGTTGTGGGTATCGATGAGTGTGCAAATCCAATGCACCCACGCAGCTACTCATGTCACTGTCTCCACTCAGCATGATGATTCATTTAAAGAGCTCCTTCATCATACAGGCGCTAAACTGCTGTTGGGCTCGTGACAATGTACATGTATGTGTGTGCGCAGATCCGCAGACACACGAGTGCTTAAATGTGATATTATGCGGTCTCGTCGCCGGCTGGACATGCTAAATCATGTTGATATTAAGCAGATTGTGACAATAACCGACGTGATAATAAACGGACATTTTTGTTAAGGACACAGTAGAAGTTCGCCAGAGAATCTCCACCATGTTGATAATAACTGATTGTGGATATTAAGCAGTGTGACATTAAACGGATTCAACTGTAAAATAAATTTTCAAAGAAAATAAAAATTAATCTTTCAATAATATAAATATATCAAAAATCAAGAAAAACAAATAACAAAATTAACAAAATTAGATTTATTTGTTTTAATTTATCATTTTCGTTTATTTTGGCGTTGATTGATTCAAATTTAACTATCGATATTAGTGAGTGATTTTATATTATTATTAAAATTATATTTTTTTAAATAAAAACAAAAGATATCCTATGGGTAATGGATTGAATTCAAAAGCCATTAAAATTTTTATACTCGGATTGGATAATTCCGGCAAATCGACTTTATATAATCGAATAAAAATGAATACTCGTTTTAACGAAACCGACAAACGGAACGGGGAACGAATGTTATACTGCCCCCCATATATTATGTAATCTAAATTAATAAAAAAATTAATTTTGTAAATTAATAAAAAAATAAATAATTAAAATAATAATTATTTTTTAAATAATTTATTTAATAAAATCAATAATAAATTAAATAATTTATTCATTCAATAATTAATTTATTCTTTACTTTATTTACTTTTTATTCATTTATGTAATAATTGATTTATTGATTCACTAATTTATTTATTCAATGAATGAAATTAATTAATTAAAATTAATTAATCTTAAAGAATAAATTAATTAATTAAAATAAATTAAATTATTTATTATTAATTTATTAAATAAAGTAATTAAATAAATAATTAATCTTAAAGAATATATAAATATATAAAGAAAATATAAATCTTCACATATTACATAATATGTGGGGGCAGTATAACAGTCGTACCCGTATCCTTCTTGTTTTCAAAGCTTTTGCGGAACAGAAGGAACTAAAACGACACATCAAAAACGTGCATACGGTCACGACACCGTAGCGTCAGATTGGTGACAAGCCTTTCCAATATCCCATGGAAAATTGTCACAAGACATAAAACGGATGGATCGTTAATTTATTGATCGATCACCGAACCCAAGGCAGTGCCAGTGGTGCCAGTGGTGCCAGTGCTTCACAAAATAACGTAGATGAAGGATGTACAAAATCTTCGAGCCCCGTCGCGATGCATGATGTGTCAGTGCCTCTCGACGGTACCGCGGAGACGAACTCAGGAGTGATTCCAAGGATGTTTCTCGACTTTCCGTTAAGTAATACAACTGATGTGGGGATATTTCGGTGTTCCTTTACTCATTGTACGAAACGTGTTTACACAGCCAAAGCTCTGCAGAATCACGGTACGAGGAATCATGACTGGTCCTTTCTGAAGCGTAACCGGGCACTGAAAGCTAGCATTCTTGCATCTAAAGCCGTGCGAGAAAGCCAGTAGGCTCTGTATTGTCTATTTATGGTTTCTACCCGATACAGAGTCAATGACTCACTATCTTGTACGCCAATGCTGGTACTGTAGTCTCTACATTAATTCATTGCGTAATTTTAACATATATAATCTTAACAGCTACAATCAGAATCGCCTGATGATGACGGATATTCCGTCGAAATATTTTGCAAAAATAAAAAATATTTTAAAATGGCGTCTTCTAAATTAAAATTGATTTTACTAAAAAGGTAATTGTAAATTTAAGTATAAAAAAATAATTTCTTAACACTAACACTTTTTTGAAAAGTTATAAGAGTATTGTTCAGGAAAACTATGTAAGTTTCGTTTTATTAAGAACACCAATTTGACTTTTCATATTTTTATTACAGGTTATTTCATTTCTATAATTTAGATGTTTTAAAAACAAATCAGAATTATTAAGAATTTAGTTTTTAAGAGATTTTTTTATAATTTTCTTGAAACAAATTAAAAATTTATAGCCAAAATTTTATATATTTATTATGAATGATAAATTTTTTAATACATAAATACAAAAATACATAGAACATGAGTTATTAAATAAAGGGTTACCTCTGATGCGCTTTCTCAAACCATTCCAAAATATGATTGAGGAGTCCTCGAAATTGACTCGAATAATCATTCTTTATGGAGATAACACGATCGATACATTCCATAGTCGACAAATTCGGAAATTCAATTCGCACACCACTAAATCTTGACTTAACCATTGAAAAGAATTCTTCAATTGGATTCAATTCCGGAGAATATGGTGTAAGAAATTTAAATGTGACATTATTTTCTCTTAAAAAGAACAAAACAACATTGGTCTTGTGAAATCTTGCATTGTCCATGATTAGAATGGAAGTTGGATTTTTTTCTGAAATATGGAAGTATTTTCATTCTTAAAAACTCCACAAAAGCATTTGAATTGAACGCTCCAATTTTTTTCTCATATTAAATAACACTGTTTATGCAAATAGCACAAATTAGGCTTCTGTTGGCATTTCTGTTTGCAGGTACGTGAATTTTGTCTTTTGTCCAGCTAACGAGTACCCGTATTCATTAAATCCGACCTGGTCAATGAAAATCATTTAATGAAATGTTCGACATTTCTGACACATAAACCGCCCTTTCAGTTATTCTTTCAATAGTATTTCTTTCTTCTGGAATTCGCGAAAGTCTTTTTTTCTAGAAAAACTTAATTTTTTAATTTTTCTGCAAATCGTTAGTAGAGATATGTTTACATCCAACTGTTTTAATATTCACTGACTGTATTCCTTTGCGCGCGTTATTGGTGTGGTTAAATAAACGTTTGTGCGTGTATTCATTTATTCATTATTATTCGTGCTACAAGCTATCCAAGCATGACGGAGATTAAATTAATTCTGGAAGTGTCGTCGAAGTTCAACGGGATCGATTCGGTTGTCAATGAATTTTTCGATACGTTTGAACTTTTATGTTCGATCCGAAGCTGCGATAAATTGGAAAACATATTACCACTGTTATTTTATGATGAAGCGTACAACGTGTACGTCAACCGATCTGACGAAATCAAGAAGTCGTATGAGAAAATCAAACTGGCAATGAAAAATGCATTTGGAATATCAAAAATTGCCGCATATCGTAAGTTTATTACTAAAACATATCGACAGGTGGAATCTGTAGATGTATACTACAATTCAATAAAGTTGCTTGGAAAAGCGAGTGGAGATATAATCATGATGCCATTTATTAACGGTCTACCTGCGCGTGTGGCGCAAGAATTTGTAAAAAAATAGTACACCGATGCCCGGAAAATATATAGAGCCGTAAACTGACCAGCTGGAAGCGGCATCATAGAGAGAAATCATAGGTGGATTAAATCAATGACTGAGAGAACAGGAAAGTTAATTGAAACCGCTGTTTACTGGTATAACAACACCCCTAATGAAAGCGGTATAATACCAAATGTTTCAATTTTTAATTAGGAAAGCAGACTACCAAACCTTTTAAACAAGAAGGTTGTCGATGAAATCGCCATTAACACGAAATTCCCGATAAAGGATCTCGTTTTTGTCAAACCGCATATGAAGACAAGGTGTACTGAAAGATGGACTCCAGGGGTGATTACGGGTTACAAATCGGATCAAACATACATAGTGGAACCAAACAACGATTGTTTTCCGCGTCACATCGCGGATCTTCGACTCCAGCGGGAAGAGGAAGTCCACGGACTACCACCGGAAACATCAGAAAACGACATCGACGAAAGCCCAGGAGTGACAGATGCAGTCGGAGGAGGTGGTCAAGCAACCAGACGAAGTGTGAGAGAAACCCAGCGACCAGCAGGTTCAATGACTACATTATGGATGAAGAATCGTACCATTCTAGTGTGGATGTGGATTAAATGCATGATAAAAGATATTATTATAAAAAATGTTTTTTTTCACATATTTATAAAATTATTACTAGTATATATAAATAAATAAACATATTTTCAAAATTAGATATTAATAATTTTGATATAAAATAATAAGTAAGAAATATATAGTTAAATATTCAAATTAATTCATTATTTACTTGTCAAAATGTCAAAAAAATTTAACATTGTGACAGTTTTGCTATTTCTTTTTTTTAATGTTTATAGAAGGGTTTTGATGTCTGATCAATTCTAATGACTAGCAAAACTGTCTTCTTCTTCGCGTATCGAAATTCGGAGTCAGAATTGAAAATTTGTCCTTTACATCAGTTGATTTTCTATTCTGACACGACTTCAGTTGTTCACAGACCTTACTCTTCCGACTTGATTGTGTGTGATTACTAGTGCGAGTACGGAGTTGAGTTGTTCTCTCCATTGTACTAATTATCCGTAATTAAAAATTATAACTGTAGTGAAAGTATTAAAAAATTATTTTATGAATATTGTTAGGATCAGCGATTTTAAATTTTGATTAGTGGAGATATAGAAAGAATAAAATGGAAAACAATTAAATCTTAGAAAAGTCAAAGAAAACAGAAAATATTTTGATTTATTTACATCATTTATGTTTGGAAAGAAAGGTGCTGTTTCATCACACATAATGAAGTCCAATCTTTGTGACATTTAATGAGTGAACAAATATTATTTTAACAAAAGAAACATAATCTTCAGAACGAGTGTGTTTTGTTTTTATTTTACTGATTTATTAGTGAAAGCTAAAAGTTTATGAATTAAAATTATGAGTTTGACTATAGCTACTATATATTTAATAGCCATAAATTTTCATATGATATATAATGATATAAGTATGTGATATACACTTATAGTAATAATTGTAATATATTTTAAACTGAGTTTGATTTTCAAAATCAAATCTCAGTGTGAATTTAAGACAGTTTTTGTACAATTTGTTAAAACCAAAATAGTATTATTACCTTAAAGCTTGAGTAATCAAACATCTTGATGTTTTCGAAAACAATTTTCTAGTATAAACATTCAGTATACATTTTATTACTGCTTTTATTCAAAGACTTTTAGTTTTTATTAAAATAAGTTACACAAAAAATAGATTTTACTTTATATATGTAAGACTTAAATGTATATTAATAATTAATAATTTATTTGTAAATAATTTTTTTAAAATGGGATATCGTTAAAAATAAAATTACTAATGTGAGGGATAATT
>MQRK01234773.1:4926-23581 GCA_001938485.1 Girardia tigrina
TAAATAAATTGACTCCACGGTATTTTTAATGATGTTATTTAAATATTTCTTATTATAACCATTATTGCTAAGTCTATTATGAAGAGTATCAATTTCTTTATCAAAAATTTCAAAAGAAGTTAAACTCCAAACTCTATGCATTAGACCCTTAATCATATTTCTATTATATTTTGGGTCACAGAAACTACTCGGAGTACTGTAAAGACCAGTGTCCGTTGGTTTTCTGTAGACCCCTGTCATGAATCTATTCTGCTTCTTTTCAATCAAGACATCCAAAAACGATATTTTATTATTANTTTCACTTTCACAAGTAAAATTAATGTTTGGATGTAAATTGTTTATAAAGTTTAAAAAACTATTCACATCTTCCTTCTTTTTAAATATCAGAAAAGTATCATCTACATACCTGGTATAGAAGATTGGTAATTCCCCTGTAAAATTTTTAAATTTTTGCTCCAAATTTTGTAAGAAAATTGAAGCCATTAACGGAGCCAATGGAGAACCCATTGATGGAGTTGCAAAAAATCATATTTAAATATTATTTTATTCTAAGTTTTGGAATTATTTTTATAATAATATTTGGAAATCATTGTCTTTATTTTCAATATTTTTAATGTTAAATAAATTAATACTAAAATTTAAAAAAGTAGTAAAAATTGAATAAACATTAAAAATGTTTTTCAATATTATGAAAATATTTCCAAAACTTAGAATAAAATAATATTTTTATATGATTTTTTATTATTGTCAAAATCTGGGGGGACTTCAGTCCCCTCAGCCCCGGTTCCGGCGCCTATGTATGAAAATGAAGTCAAGGAAACTTAAAAAAAAGAGAATGAAGCAGATGTTACAATTTGAACATCCGTTGAAACATTTAAATCGATTGAAGAATTGGAAAAATATTTTTTGAAAATTATTCTTAGTGAATTACCGTTCATTTGGAAAATAAAAGGGTTACTACATGCCGAACGAAAAGGCAGAGATTCTGAGATTACAGATTTCTTAATTCGCAAAATAATAACTAAATACTTTTGTAGTTAAAAATTTTTAGTGGTGAATTTCTTTTTATAATTGAACGTTTATTTAAATTTATTGTAATATTTGATTAGAATTGATATACCGGAGTATATTTTTTTTAGAAATTGATCTCTTAATTTTTTTCAGTTAAGCTTATTAATAAGGCATGTTTATATTATATCATTTTATGAACGCGGCGAAACTTCGGTCCCGTGGTGTTCATATTGTTCAGGACTGACTGTATTTCATGAAAATTTTCATGTGTGAACGGCATAGAATAAATTAAAAATGTTTTCATACTGAGTTATTTGGGAAATTTTAAGGGGGCATTAAATTATAAACACTGGTTACTGAAGAATTTGAGACAGTAAGGCCATCAAAGCAATTGTATAGTTAAATTTCAATTATTGTTCGAACTCTGTTTTTTTCTTGAATACTATGAAAATTGATGGACAGATCGAACATCGATCAAGTTTTGTGGGAAACTTGGGAAATTAAGGAAATATTGATGGTTGTTTATGGAGATAGAACATTGAAGAAAGTAGCTCTTTTCAAGTGGATCAAGTGTTTCAATGAAGGTTGTGAAGACTTCAAGAATGATGCAAGTCCAGGACCATTTCAATTGCTGATGATAACATTGAATATATACTCACTTGTGCTTTCTGATCTCAGATTCACTGAATGCAAATGAACTTCACATCATCCGTACATATAATTCTTTCAAAACATTTAGGGTTTGGAAAATTGTGTTTAAAACTTGTCCAAAAGTTGATCACCACTGACAAAAAGCAAAAATGGATTGAATGATACACAAATTGGGACAACTGATCTCAAAATCCTGTTTTTTTGTAATTTTAGAGTAGGAAAGGAAAATCAAAAGATGAACCGTGGTAAAAAAATCCAAAAGCACCAATCAAAAATTAAAGACATTCTGACAGCTTAGGACAATGTAATTAGATATCGAGAATTTATTTCTGAAGGACAAACAGTGAACGCTACTTTTATATCTGGAGGTTCTCAAGTAAACAAATTTATGTGATGATGATCGATGTTATATATATATATATATATATATATTATGACACTGTTCCTTCTCAATCTGCAGTAATTTTCCGGCACACCTGGTCACTCACAACACTAGATCACTCTCCTTATTCACCGAAGTATATTACCTGCAATTTATTTGTAATATCTGAATGCAAGAGGGCCACATAGGGGCAACGGAAATTCGGAATGTTTGACCGAAATCGAGGTATATTAAGGGTAAAATAAATTAATTGTTACAATAATCAAATTTATTATTAACTTGCTACGACAGTTTTGTTTTATCTCATTCGATTCACAATAACAACGATTTGAAGATTGTAGGTGGAGGAATTTGTGAAGAATATTTCATTTGCATCAACGATCTCGGATTCGGATCGATAAATAAACGATACTAAATTAATAAATTATGGTACCGGGACAAAAAAAATATATCTAATAGATGTAAAGTACCCATATGACACAAAAAGGAGTATAGAACACAGTATCACGAACAACCTGGACCATTACAAGTCCTTGGCAGAAGCGTGTCAGAGAGACATGCCAAATACAAAGGTACTACTCCATACCATTCTGGTAGGGTGTATCGAAACATGGCCAAATGGCAGTACCAGTATTCTGAACAGTCTGACGATCCCACCGAAGACTATTAGGCACATTGTGATAGTGTGTTCGGTATCCAACGACAAGTACTCCTCGGTACAATTGGTATTTCACAGAGATTGGAAATGCCGAGGGATTCGAAGACTTAACCGGATCGAAATAAAGGAAGAAGAAGCACCTATGGACTTCATACTGAACATAGAAGAACTTGATAGTATGGAGGAAATTCAAATGGGAGACAATATAGAAGAATTCGATCCGGCAATCCTCGATAAGATGCTAAACGTTTACGCTGATAGAGTTGAGCATCTGAACAATAAGGAAGATGAGTATTAAGGTATAAGGTATATAATAAGGCAGAAACAATTACCCAATTTAATGGTGCCGGGGGATGCTGCACGAAAAGAACTCCGGTAAAAACCATGGTACGCCTCGCCAGCCGTGCGAATTTATAATGGGACACAACGGATACTTTTGCCCAAAGACAAAAAAAAGAACTACAGGTGTTATGAGAAAACGACGTTGCCACTCGATACATGCCTTAATCATCAGAGTGAAGATCAAATTCGAGTTGAAAACGAAAGAAAATGAGAAACGGTCCTCGTAAGGACCATAATTATTGATTGGACGAAAATTGCGGCTCCATGCGACGTTACTTGGAGGATGTGATAACTTAATAGGTGAAAACAATGATGCAGTGAAAGGCTTAACTTCTCATGACTTCCGTGGATGTTTTGAACAGTGGAAACGGAGATTGGAAAGGTGCATTGATATAAACAGAGATATTTTGAAGTTGACAAAATTTTGTGCACTAAAGTTTGTAAATTTGTTTGACATACTATGTATTGTGCAGGTCATAATATTCCGTTGGGCTAACATTTGTCAATTATTGTTAACATATTTTCATTATATTATTTTAAATTATTTAAGATTCACAAACCACAAAATCACTTTTGATCTGTTAGTTTACTTTTATTGATATTATTAAAACTTTAATCAATTAAACAGTTTTCGATAGAATTACTTAAATTATCAATTTTCAAGTAATGAATTATTAAAAGGAACTTATAATTTTCCCGAAGGTACACTCCAAGGACTTTCAGCGACAGTTGAAACCTTTAATTTCGAATCAAAGAGATGGAGTTTGATTGACGACATGCCGACTGTTCACGCATCCAGTAGCAAGTGTGTGAATGAGGCTTCTATGTTTTTAGTGAGCGGCATGAGTCATCTAGGACCAATTAAAGATGTCACGGAATTAATTTTATAATGATTTTTAACAGACATAAACAATGCTTCAATGAATGTTTTATACCTTAGGTTATTTTATATGATAAGAAATCTGAATAAATTTATTTGGAATGAAATTTCTTTTATTTTGATCACATAATATTACCAAATTATATAAATGTTTCGGAATTTCAAGCTAAATTCCATTTTTTATTCAATTTTTAGTTGATATACTTGTTGGGTTCGAGGTCAAGAATAGAATTCATAATTCCAAACATTTATTTCTATTCAATTGCATATTTCCAAACGAATTTACGAGGAACAATATTTTCTTATAATACACAAAACCAGATATCAGAATTTTATTATAAATATCCAAATATAAATTTTAGCTTCAATTATAAATATTTATGCGTTAATTATAAAATTTAAATGACTGTTTTATTTTTCAACTAGTAAATCAAAAAAATTTCTATATCCATTCTTTATACTGATAGAACTCTACTCGGCCAAGAGAATTTTTTGTTATCTTTTGCAGGGTGACTCGACAAATGCGCTAAAAGGGGATTGCATAATGTTTTTGAAAATTTTTTATTATTGATTTGTCAATACTAAAAATATTTTTGAAATATAAATTTAATATAATGGACCAAAAGATAAGAAAACACAAATTTATTATCAATTTAACATTTATCCAAAAGACAATCTAAATTTCACTAAATATACGACTTATAGTTTGCTAAAGTTTAAGGGCATTGCATGATGTTTTTGAAAATTTTTTATTATTAATTCGTTAATGCTAAATGTGAAGAATATTTTAAATTGTTTGAATGTGTAAATGTATTGATGCTGTATGTTGATTTAAGTATGTTGAATTTAGAATGGTGATTCTCCCACCCAGATGGAAATTGGTATTTTTTATTTAAATATAAAGTGATTGACTATTCGAATACAATTAAAATTAAGTTTAATAATCTTTAGTAAAATTTAAATTAAATGCATTTTTAATAATTTGATGACATTTTTATTATTTTAAGATTTAGTGAAAATGGTAAAAATTATTATTTTTTAATTAATATTTTAGAGGTTAAATATTTTAAAAAATAATTTAGAAAAATTGTTCGAATAATCATGATTAAAAACAGAAATAAGAAACCAATTAGAAGGATGACAAACAATGAAAGACCTGAGAGTCATAATGATTCTAAATGTGATTGTAATAAACATTCAAACAAACAAACGATATGAATTTAATAAATGCTTTTGAAAATAATTCAGTTGAGGGTTGGCATAATGTCATCTGTTGCTTGTCATCATCTTCCAATTTAGACATTGGTCGATCATTTCCGTCGTGAACATGATTTGAATTGTGGAATTTAGATTCTGTTTTTTCGATAATTGTTTAATTGATAATAAATTTGTTTTTTAATCTTTTGGTCCATTATATTAAATTTATATTTCAAAAATGTTTTTAACATTAACGGATTAGTAATAAAAAATTTTCAAAAACATTTTGCAATCCCCTTTTAGCGCATTTGTCAGGGTACCCTTTTGCAGAAGGGAAAATTAGTATAATATTTATTAATATTTAATAATATTTTTTTATCTTTACTTTTTTGCGTAATATAAACTACTTATAATTTATAAGTAGATTTTTTTCAATTAATATTTTTTAGGAACTCTGATGAGACCTTTTTTCCCAATTCTGATGCCTTAAAAGTTTGTTGATCAAATTTTCACGTAATCATTTATTGTCATCGAATATGAGTAAGTGTGCAAAGTTTGAAGAAAATTTATTGAGTAAAAAGCCTTCAAAAATAAGTTTTTAACCCGTTGTCTACCGGAGACTCGTATATGGGTTTACGGCTTATAACTTTTGAACGAAGAGGAATTTTTTGRTGTGTTTTTTTTCTAAATATTACTATTAACTTTTCTAAATCCTTTGATGCTGTGGAAAGGCCGTTTATCWTTCAAGCAATACATACCGTCAAAAAGAAGTAGATTTGGTATAAAGTTATTTGAATTAGTCGACTGTTACTCGAAAGCAATATTAGATTTCATTGTCTGCAACGGTTCCGAAACTGACATTGATTATTTAGAGAATCTCGGTATTAGCGGATCTATCCTCATGTCTTTGCTACAACCTTATCTGAACAAAGGATATGTTTTGTATTGTGATAACTGGTACTCTAGTCTAACTCTTTTCAATTTATTGTATCAGAACAAAACTGGAGCATGTGGAACAGTGAGAAAAAATTGTAAAGGATTGCCAAAATTCAATGCAAAATCACGAAAAGGAGATGTTCAATGGTTTTCCACTTCAGATCTTCTAGTAATGAAATGAAAAGACAAACGAAATGTCTACATGTTATCGACTGTAAATAGTACAAATTTCTTGAACAGTGGAAAAATTGATAGATCAAACGGAACAGAAATTATGAAGCCCGCTCTAGTCATGGAATATTCGCAAAAAATGGGAGCTGTTGATGAAACTGACATGCAGATATCATTCTCTGCTTCAATTAAGAAAACTTTAATGTGGTATAAAAAGTTTTTCTTTCATATGATGGGTATGGCGATATTCAATTCGTATATAGCATAGAGAATGAAGCACAATGCTAAAGACTTACAGCTTGCTCAGTTCAAATTGCTTTTGGTTAGAGAAATACTTCAGAGATATGGTCCTTCAGAGAGAAATACAGTTGGTAGACATTCTAATGCTCCTACACTTTTGAGATTAGTTGCTCGTCACTTTCCCGAAAATGTTCCACAAGATCCAAAGAGTAGAGAACGAAGTAGAAGAAATTGTATTGTTTGTAATGTGAAACAAATTCGACAACGAAGTTATTTCATGTGCCTTGACTGTAATGTGTCATTATGCGTGCCAAATTGTTTCCGAATTTATCACACTAAGCTTCATTTTGATGTAGATACGTGATAAAAACCAATTCTAATCAGTAAAATATATTAATACTGCAATATTCATTGAAAACTCTTGTTTGTAGCTCAAAAAACTCATTTTTGTAACTGTTGTGTAATAAATATTTTTATGCCTTTTTTAAAATTTTTTCATGCTTAATTACATTTGTTACGTCTAAAATTTCATAAAATTAACATATCTCCAAAAAAAATCGGTAGTCAACGAGTTAAATTCCATGGATACACACATATATATATATATATATATATATGTTGACTACCGATTTTTTTTCTTCCTTGTATGCATATTTTGATAAATGCCATGGAATAATTAGACAAGTTCATTGCTGGTATTTCATGACCCATAAAATCTCTGAATTTTAATCCATCATCTGATCGTAAAAATTGTTCTCTAAGCTGACTCAGCTTTCCATCTGGTCTTGTTCCTACTTCTTGTAGGGCTACATTTAGAAGATTATAATTGCGATCACTTATATCTTTTATATAGAAGCTGAATTTGCTCTTTCTAACATGTACCGGATCAGTCAATTCAATTAATTTTGGACATTTCAAAAACTGTATCTGGTATCCCATATAGTTTGTTGATGGTGTTAAACCCCATATTAATGGGTTTATTTGTGAAGTCTTCTTTATTCGCATTGACTTTCTTTGTGAATGTTTTGGTTGAGCAGCATTTATCACTTCAGCAACTTGGTTAGCCTTTTTAAATGTTTCATTATCAATGTTCCACTTTATTTTAGCAGCAGCAGTTTGATTGTGACACGAAATCTTAAAATATTGACAGAAAAAAATTGATTTATGTATGGAGCGAAAAAAAACTCAAAATTTTCATAACCAGATTTTGAAATAATGACTGATGTCTTATTAGAAATTTAAAATATTGATTAAAATTCAAATATAAAATTCAATTTTGAATTGTAATCAATATGTTGACATTCATTTTTAAGAAAACAAAATATAAAAATGGCGACATGGCTCTCAAATAAAACCTTAACAAAAAACAAAGGTTTAATCATTAAAGAAACAGAAACGGTGATAGATCCAATTACCTGTTCAATAAGCACACAAACAGAAACGGTGTTAGATCCAGTTACCCCTACATCAAGTCGAAAAATTATGAAGAGATCCTGTTCTCCAGTTAAACCTCTCAGAAATCTTGTATGGAAAATACATATTCAATGACTTTTCTAACCGTTTATGTTGTGTTTAAAATATATGGTTATGAATATATATATCTTCATTCAAAACATTTGTATATATTGTACATATGCTATATATTTGTTATATCTGAAATGTCATCTAGATAAATGTTAAACGGTCCGACATTCGATAATCATAAAAAAGAAAAGGAGGATAGTCTAACTCGACTATCCCCCAGTATGTTTAAGTAGGCCCCATTCAACAATAAACACCGTGAACCACAGAGGCTGAGAAGTCTCACGCTGAACGGAGCCCGAGTCCACTTCCTTGCCCAGACACCCTTTGAAGCCGCGAACATTTGAGGAAAAACTTAGTTAAAAGATTCTTAATTAATTGATTAATCAACTTACCAGAATGGTTCAGAATGAATCATAAAAACCAGCTGATGGCAAGTCCGACGCAAGCTGCAATCGCATCTACTGATAAAAATAATCAAATAGGGATGATTCAATGACGATAAACAATTACCAGCTGTTATACACTCCATAACGGACCTAAATAAGAGTGGTTCATCCATACGAACACGAGAAGTCGCATGAAATAAACAACAACATCTTTTCAATGCATAACCCGACAGCAGCGATAAACATCGCAGACATGCGTCTTGACAATTCGCAGTAATCACAGATGTTGCGGTGACTAAGATAGAGATGGAGAAATAAAAATACTGCAATTAGGTTACCCCCATTTCCTCCTTCCTGTCATGTAAACAGGATGACGAATGCCAGCCTTTCGAGTATGGGAGGCCGGCATACAAGATACCCGAGTGTATCGGGTTACGCCTGTAACCAACCAGGTATAAATACCCGGTACACTTTGCACACATTGCACACAAGTTATTCGCGCGATAAATTCTACTTAATTGAAAAATACTATTTGCACAAAACTAAGTACTAAAATATAACCAAACTATCACAGAATTTGTTGAACAATTTTACGAGCGTGTCCAGAATTTGTTTAACAATTTTTCGAACGGGATCAGAATTTGTTTCATAATTTTGCGAACGGAACCAGGATTTATTCAACCGGTATGTTCACCCTGTTAATTCGATTACTTTTATAATATGAATGTTGGATTGTGTTTCGATTTCAGTATTGGTTTAATATAATTTATAAACCTTCAATTGTTGTTTTAATTTAATGGTTTCATTCTTATTTGATTCTCATTATTAATTTTTATGCGATTCCCATTACTTCTTGTGCAAAATTTGACTGTTGCGCCCCGGTGGAATAATTCATCCTCTCAATCACGGTATTCTTGTTCGCTCCCTCGAAATATGATCCAAGTGAAAGTAACCACCCATATATCCGCGAGAAGTAGAGAGATAATGAGGAGGAGATTTCACGACGAATGTCTTATGAGAGTAGGGAGATGGGCTTGGCCATCGCTCAGGAGTGTATTGAGGACAGAACGTGTAGGAAGTAGTAGGGTTTAGGGAGGTATGGGTACAGGTGTAAATATTGTAGATATCAGTAGGGAATAGTAGCCGTTAATGATTCTTTTGTATGAATGATGATTTACTGATTTTTTTAATTATAATTTAGTTAGTACTTATGTTAATTCGAATATTTGTTGGTATCTGTTTTGACTCGAGTAAGTTCTAGAAGAACTTCTAATTTTGTTTGATGCTGTCTAGTTAATTTGAGTAGATCCTACAAAAGATTATGATGCTATATTAAAGAGGTGTTGCTTTAATAACCCTCTATTATATTAAGATCTCGTCTGGTATGTCTTGTGAGCAGGAAAACGAGTTCTAGTTTGTGGTTAGGAGATTAAATGACTCTATATTCCGAATGAGAAACTAGTTGGTTCTGTGTGAGACTTAGGAGAGTTAACTGACGTGTGTCGCAAAATGCGTAAATAATAATTTCGCGGGTGTTAGACAGTCAATGCGCAACCAACTCGGCTTCCGTCCTAAGGTTTAAGTCCAGAGGTAGTGGTTCTAAAAGTTTCAAATCTGATTTTCTTCTGCAAAACTTTTGGAAATGATTCTTTTCTTTTCTCGTTACACCCTTACAAACGGGTGTAAGAAAATTGAAAATAGATAATTTTCTAATCCTCTGACATTCTTTGTAAATAATGACAAATGAATAATGATGGAATATAATCAATTTGCTTATCATTTACTTTAATATTTGGATTATGAACTTAAAATTTTAGAGAAAATTTACCTAAAATATTTTTATATAAAAATTGCGTTCACTTCAAAGAACTTCAAAAGTCGTCACCCTCAACAAAAATTTACTTTTAAATTCCGTTTCAATTCGCATGACCTAAGTTTGAATAATCCTTCAAGCACGTCTAGACGAGTTAATTTTAAGAATAATAAATTTCTCACAGTAGTAACGGAAAGAAAGTCAAGCAAACGCTTCAATTAAGCTTATAACATTCTTTTATGTAAAGTGTATTTCGGTTAATGTAATGGTATAAAATAAATTTCAATCCGTGGAGTTAGGGATTCTTCTACTGCTGGTCATCAAATTTAATAACTTATGTTGAAACTCATATTTGCAATCGTCTTACACCACTAGTAGCGTAGTGAGGGACCATACAAAATTGAATATGTGAAACAACAATATTCTACTAGCGCAAACTTACTGACAGTAGCGAAGAAATTTGGAGGTGACACAGGCCGAACGGGTTGTCCAACGTTTATCTCTTCTAAGCTCTCTTCGTCTGGCATAACAAAATTTTACGTTTTGAAATATTCAAGTGAGAAACTAATATCAACCCTGTCAGATACTAAGGCCCCCGGTCGGGCAATACTCGCCACCGGTTCGAACCCGAAGGCGCTCCGAAGCACACACAACTTGTTGATGTGCACGGAAGAGACGCGTCTGTTCCCGTAAGCAATGAGAAGTGATAATAAATGGCCAAGGATAATTTTAAATACGTATGAGTTGCCGTTGAACTCAAAAACGGATGGGGGCTCAGAGTCCATGCTTGCATATTGTTGCATGGAATAATAAAATAGGACTTCGGTTTTATTTTGTTGGTTTTCGAAACTGAAGTTTTTATTATATATAACATATAAAATATAATATAAAAATATATAAGATACATGATGTAAAATATAAAACTGTACATTATGTTGACATTATGAATGCAATTCGTTAACATGATGAATGCATAACAAGTGCATGATGAATGCATAACAAGTCCATGTTGTTATGTTTGTTGTTTAGAAAGCATATGCATGTTTTCAGTGTATTATAGGTTGTTATAAGGTTATGTATCATGGTAACGGTAACCAAGGTGCTTTGATAGTCGATGCCTAGGCTCATGTACTGTAGCAAATTATATTGACGTTATGTAAAATGTCTATGCACGTTTTAAGTATAACAGGAGTTTTATGCATGTAGTTTTTCCATATAAGATAAAAGGTTATTTATCTTGGTTACGGTAACCAAGGTACTTGTGATTGTTAATGGGGTACATTGGGCTATTCACGAGGTATTATTTGATGGTAAATAACATACATATATCATAGGGGTTTCAGATATATACGAAAAAATTGATTTTTGAGCAGATTTTTGAGAATTTCAGAAATGTTCGAAAAAATCGATATTTCAGCACTTTTTCGAAAATGTTGACATGGAATCTAAATGTACGTATATGGGTTACTGTTCAAGTGCATCAGCACTTTTTTTGATATTCTGCTTCCTTGTACCTCTAAAATTGATGTGCATTTTGTGTAAATTTGCACATTATGCTAATTATAGGAAAAAGTAATCAATATATGAAAATTCTAATTGCATATTAAGATAGAAAATCAGAATGTGCATCAAACACATGATATTAATTTTTGACATTAGTACTTTAAAAAATTTTATGTATTGATTTTTGCACTTTTGCATATTTGTAGCTTAAAAAGCACTGTGCTAGCACATTAAAAATGTGCGGCGCAATGTGCACTATCGATTAGCACGTAAAAATATTGATTAGCACATTTGGGCACTATGCAGCGATTGATTAGCACTTTTTTCTTCGGTTGCTAAGGAAAGGGTCACGGTTGCCATGGATACGGTAGTCTCTACCATGGTTATAACCACCTTGAATCACTGTATCTGTTGCTAATAAAAAACTTCCCTTAGTTGACGTTGCTATGGTAATCGTGACCGTTGCCATGGTAACCGGAACCATTGTCATAGTAACCTGAACCGTTGCCATGGTAACCATAACCGTTTTCATGGAAACCATAACCATTGCCATGGTAACCGGAATCGTTGCCATGGTAACCATAACCGTTTCCATGGTAATCACGACCGTTGTTATGGTAAAAAACACCCATTTCCCCCCTACTTCGATAGTGCAAGCATTTTGAAATCTCACTTGTTCAGACTCGACATCTCAGGAATTAATACTAATTAATTTAAAAACTCTAGATAAGTACAACAAAACAAATAGGGACTGGACATTCTCTGATTGTTTAAACTGGTTAAATCAAGGTGACAGACAGAACGGATACAAATAGTGGTGGACAAAGATTCGTAACTCAATTAAATAACTCGATTCTATTGAGTTACGAGCAAGATTCACCACGAACGAACTAGGAATCTGTTTAAAGATCAACACGAATACGGAATCGGTGTTGATTTCTAAAACTCCCATACACTCAATCTCCTCCACGTCCCGTCGTTTGCATGCAAAATTAAAATTCATAAAGTGGAGCAGAAAAATGGTGACTAGAATCTCTGCAGTTGTAATTACAGACAACTAAGGTACTGCTGATGTCGTGTGTAGTGAAAAAATTACAAACGAAGAATGGCGATTCCTTCACTGTGCCAGAATAAAAAATCTCCAAACTAATTACAAACTGAGAAAACCACGCAATGAAACACTCTGCTGAATGTACGGCGAAGGTATAGAGACACAAATACATGTCTTGTGTCTCTGTAAAAGAAATAGTCCGATAATTATTGACAGACATAATGTGGATTGTCGAGGAAACAATATCATCGGATAAATCATTCTTACAAATATTTGAAGACCGTGAGTGCGCGTGGTGTGACTCGAAAAGCAGAGTTGACTTACAAATATTCAATAAAGGTACAAAAAACACTGGATGATAGATGTTAAAATACCGTACAATACGCCTAAAATTCTTAAGAAAGTAAGAAAAGAAAATTAGGCGAAATATAAAAAGCTGAAAGATGAGAACAAAAGGCACCACAAATGATAGAAAGTTCGACTGGGAACCATCGAGTGAAAAAACAAAACTCAAAACATTAAAGTTTTCAGAGAGGACAACAAAAAATCTGAGACACATGTGTATTGTCTCCAATTTCAATTATTTTACTTTGACGTGGAGCAAAAACGTCAAATGCAGCGACTATTTCTCCTACAACGGTTGCGACAGATGCGCCAGAAGTAGGATAGAGAGAAGATGTGAGTAATGCTCTACAATGATCAACTCTAGCTCGGAGAGTTCGCCTATTATCCGAGGATAACGATAAGTATTCCGAACAGGAATGTGTTTTTTAGATGTACTTTGATAATAAAATACTTTAATCATACTCCTTTTAGTAATTTTATTTATAAAAAATTACCCCCAGACGCATCCTATGGATCCGCCCTTGCTTCCAGGTTGTTGTATAATAGATACGGATAATATACAATGAATATACAATGTATATTTCTACAGAAATATATAATTTATAAAGATTTGAACAAGAATAATATAATTTTATACATTGGGCATTTAATCCCGTTCAATTAAATAAAATAGGGATTTCTAGATTTGTTTTGTAATCCAAAAATTTCCCGGAATCGGTAACTTAAAGCATGATTTTCGTTTCATAAAATAGTTTACACTTTCAAAGTCATACTAATCAAACTGTCTTTTTTAGGTTATAACAAATAACATTTTCTTTAAAATATTTATTTAAAATACAACAATAACTTTAAATGATTAACATTTATGCAAAAAACATCTCAAAAACATTTACTGCAAACACTTATTAAATCAGATATTCTTTTTCTTTTATGGTAAATATTCCATAAGCATATGCAGTCATTAGATTTGGATCTCTATGACAGAAAGTCTCGATGGTTACACATAGAGATTCCTGCCCCTGAAAAAGTTCAAAAGCTAACTGATAACAGAGCAGGCGCAGTTATTTCGTGGCTGCGACACTCTGGCGTCGGGGGCGGACTTTTGGTCAAGAGGAAAGATCAATCATGATCTCATCTAAACGATTTTCCGCCCGACGGCCATTCTGTTCACTGATGTAGGCCTCTCGGCACTTTTAGACACAAGCGGCCAGTGTCCAGCAGTCGCCCTCCTCAGAAATCACCATCTCTTGGAAATCACGAGACTCGGAAAATGGATACGGATCATTTGGAGGAGCATGTAAATCTGACACGACAATTCGTTATCAACGATTTATAAATAGACTATGTTGGTGTGAGAGCGGGCGCAGCATGGATGCGGGGTCCTGGGGATAGGGAATCATTGTTTTTGGGACAGGGGGGTCGGAAAAGCAACTCAATCTCACAAGGATCAAACTCTGACCTGCGATAGTCGTCTCTCTTGTTTCTCATTTCGCTCGACTCACTCATTCCATCATCATCATCATCCGTATGATTAAGTTCGGAAGAGTCAAAATCAAATCCATTTTTTCTGTGAGTTGAATATGCATCGAACACTCTGGCAATATAAATTGAGCTAACTCTTATTGCGACATTTGATCCAATCCGCAAATGTCTTTCAAATGATTTCTTCATATATGAAACTGATTTTATCCAATTAAATTCATTATCATCGTCATTTTCATTTTAACTATCTGAATGCATAACGTGACTGTAGTTTTCACTAAATCGGATCACCAGCAGCAACCAATTAAGAGTTTTTTTCATGTGATATGTAATTTAATTTTTTGATTTTTAATTTTGAAAAAAATTCTTAATTGGATTTGCGACCTAAATTTTTAAAACTGAAAAATTGAGATGCGCATTAAAAAAATTTTAAAACAATTAAATAAAATTTTGAATGATCAAAAAAAACTATATTATGATTTTATAAAAATGACAAAAAATCGAACTTTGTATATACGAATTAATTTTTAATAATTGGCGCCAGTTTTTTATAAACATTTGTAAATTATCCAAGTCGCCATTGAAAAATTGTTCTCGGGAAATAAACTTTTTAACTGAATCATTTTTGGTTTTTTTTCTCTCACTTTCAATTTAATCGAGCGCTCAACTCAAAATTCTCAATATGGAGGACGATCCCAATTTGTTCAAAGCCGAATGTGATAATAAAACGGGTCTCGTCCCAGCCAATTACATCGATATTCAGCGCCATCCGTGCCTTTCAGTGAATATGCAATCGATTGACGACACGATCGTACTGGTGTTGTCGAAAATCCGTAGCGAAAACAACCACCAGGTGATCAATTCGGTCGATCATTCCGAGAATAGCGCTTCCGATTTGTCGCGGATGTCGTTGATCGATCACGATCGATCGTCGAAGGGAATTGTCGCCAATAACAACATGAACAATTACTCGTCGTATTCGAAACCGGTGACGTTTCCCGACTCGTATTATCCGCCAATCGATCAACCTCAACTTCAACAGTCAATTATGATTTTTAAATCGATATCGACCTCGACAATCAAAAAGCTGGTGAGTTTTCGAATTGACTCGTCAACGGGAACAACGACCGAACCACAATCTTTCATCGTCTGGACCACGGTGCGTGCGGGTGTGGTGGCGACCCTTCGAAAGTACGAACGCAATCAAAATATGGTAAGCTTTATCCATCGGCGAGCGAAACTTTCCGTGTCACATTTTAGCACACGAACACTCGGCTCGTTCCACAAGATGCACGGAACATATCACTGGCATATCAAATATCGATCTCAACAGTGACGGTTTATGCATTTTGAGTCTTTGAAACAACGACCTTTTAATCTGTAATATTCACAAATCGGTTTTTTATCATAAAGATGCCCCATATCGATTTGATCATGAAGATTCTGTGTGATATAAATATCTTTCAATGCAATAATATCATCATCGGTTAATCCACACGAATCATCATCACTCTCAATTCCATCAATTGTTTTAGAACAACTGAGTTGAAGTTCATGCTGACTCATGAGTTCCACTTCTTCTGTCTCAATTTTCGTAACGTTTACTTGATCCACTAGGTGTAGTAAGGTATTGATTGAAAAAGTATTTGTTTCGACGTTGTCTCCACAACGTGTAATGGAAATTTCGCTCGTCCTTGCCTTCATATTCCGACAAAATATTCTCATTGACATAAACCAGTTTGATCTCGCAACACACTTCACTCAACACTTTAACAACAATAATTTTTATTTTTAACAAAATTCCACTTTTCTAACTTTTCCAACAACCATAATTAAATTTTTCATCCGATCAATAAAAAAATCAATTTTAATGGCATAACAATAATCGCCAACGTGTTACAACACAACTTTTTTCGTCCAATTACATATGAAAAAAATTTAAACTAACAAAAAAACAGGCCAATCACAAGGCCGAACAAATATACCACGTTGTGGTTTTTTATTCGATCAAAAACATTTCATAATATGAATTGACAATGTGAGGAATGTTTTGAATTGTGTGTTGATATTGTGCATGTTGTATGTTGATTCGGAATGTGCTTCTATTACACAGATGGATGATTGATATTTTCTTTGATTCTTACTAATTAAAAATAATTTAATTTAATTTTAAAATTAAAAGATTTAAAATAATTTTTCAATATATTATTTATTTTTTAATGTAATTAAAATTTTTAATATATTAATTTAATATGTTCTTCTTTAAAAAATGTTTAGATTTAATTTTAACCAATTAGATTCTTTATAATTAATAATTTTTATTAACATATTTTCATTTATTGAAAATAATTAGTATGAACTCAGAAATATATTGAGGAAGAGTGATGTCAAATAGTGAATGCGCTTGTGATATTAATAAATGTTGTAAAACTCATATTGATGTTGTTAATAGACAACAATTGCCATTAATTTTTAAATGATTTTTTTACTTTTATTTATTTATTTTTTTTAATTATTTAATTAGTAAATTTTTTGAATATCATTTAGTTGTATTAACTTAAAATTATTTTTATATATATTTTTAAAACAACACAAATACATGAACCATTAGCAAAAAGTAAAACGTTCTGATAATCTTCATTGAGAATACGATCAAAGGATAACTGTCTAGAAAAATTTTTCAAAATGTTTAAAATTCTCATTTATTTTATTTTTCTCTATTTACTTTTTGAGAAATTCAAACAATTTACATATGGTTTCCATTAAAAACTTTGATTAACTTCCAAAAATAGTCATAAAAAATTGCCTTTATCTTTGTTGCTGGTTTCATGATTAAATGTATATGACAACAAAAAAGTCGACTGTGCTAAAGACTGTTTGAAATCATCGATGCTTCTTATGTTGTGAAAGCAACTGGAATTAAGTTCCTTCCACATAGTCAAACCATTCGTCAATTATTCACCTTCCTCGCGAGAATGTCCTCCAGTTGTTGCTTCATATCGAAATTCGTCTCGATCTTCTTGGGGAAGAGAGCCACGATCAAATCGCGCGACAGATAATTCGTGTCTCCCTGGGAAGAGACGCGGCTGCTGGAGAAAGTGTCTGAACAGGTGATTAAAAAATTACTCATGTTCATTATGTTGAATGGGTGATAGATTTTCGTTCCTCGTTTACCCATCGTACAGTGAAACTTCGTTACTATGTCACCTGTAAGGATAGAGCAAGAGTGACATAGTAGCTGGAGTGACAAAGTTTTGATGATTTGTAAAAACTTATCAGCGCAACGCTCTTGAGAATCGTCAGCTGGCGCATCTCTTTTTTTGCGAATCACGTGCATCGTGTTGTGTGCTAGGATTTGGAGAACTCACATAAAATTTTGAATTGTAATATTTAAAATATATTAAGAAAAATGTTAAAATATGTTAAAACTTTTCAGACATTAAAACATAGAAGAAGAATTTTTAGAGTAAAAAATATGTTTTCTAAATTAACCCTAGAACCCATACCGGGGTGTACCAAAACCCCACATCAAATTTATCATAAGTTGGATATCTGTGTTGAATTTAATAAATAAAGTACAGTAATCCCTCACTTATCGCTATTAATGCATACCAGGACCACCCGAAGAAAGTGAAAATCCGCGAAGTAGGGGCGCTATATTTATTTTAATCATATATTTTATTTTAATTATATATTTTTATACATTACAATCACAATAAAAAAACAGTACGAATACAAAACTTAACTTCTCCTTGTGCGACTGTTAAGAGAACTCACACATTTGACAGAACATTTATTACATTCACAATTTTTATCATCTTTATGATGATCAATATTATTGCTTTCACTTAGATCCATCAATCAATTTTCAATATCTCCCATTATAATCTGAACAATACTTGATAAGATTATTTTATTTAAAAATATTTAATTTAAATTTGATTGGCTAAAATAAAATATTTTTTAATCATTTTTAAACATTAATTTGATTTTAATTATTTAAAAATTTACAAAAATAAAATCATTAAAATTATTTAAAAGTTGCAATAATAAAAACTAAAAATTTGAATATTAAATCTAAAT
>MQRK01234776.1:4081-15315 GCA_001938485.1 Girardia tigrina
AATAATTTATGTAGTTTAATTTAAAATATTATTATTTCCCTTTGTAAATTTGTCTTCTAAATGTTTAGTTACCTTCACGAGAACTCAATCATACTTTTATTCTATAACCTTTGAGAGTCAAAGAAGACTTATTCTGTTCTTGAAGCCAAAAGTTATTGATCTTCCGCTAGAAAAATGACATTTGTTTCAGTTTATTGCTTCAAATATTAATCAGTTAGAAATATAAAAATTATAAAGACAATAATTTTTATTTCGTCTATAAAAACAAACCACCAGAAACAAAAAATAATAATAATAATATTCCATAAATCAAGAATAAAAAGAAACGGGAATGGAAATAAATTGTTTGTGAAGCAATTACCCCAGAAAATCTGGCTCGACATTCCAGTTGGAATTCGCCCCTGACGCAACGAAGCGGATGATAATTCAATAAAATGTCATCTAAACATGAAATTAAATAATAATTATTTTCACCAATTCTTTGTTTGGAAATTAAATTTTTAATTGTCCCACGGATTTTTCCGATTGGAAAAAGAAAATCGGCAGCAATTTCAAAAAAAAAATTTTGAATAGAAATGTTTCTTTCCCCCCTGAAACAAATTTATGGATTGTTTTTAAAACCGGTTTTCTAATGCCCCAAACTCGTTGTTGAATGATTGAATGACTCAAAACAAATACCAGTTATTTTACATAACAAAGCAGTTTCCTTTTTCGTTGGAGAAAAGAGAGAAAGATTGTTTTTTTTCCATCTAAAAAATGTTTTAATCATGATCAATGTCCAAACAGGATGGATGGCGAAGCTGTGTCGTGAACGATTGAACGGTTTAGAGGTTTAATTTATACAATTCGGGGAATATTTGGAGATTGTTTGACAAAAATGCTCTTTTTTGATAATATTTCTCAGTAGAAAAATCTTTTTATTATATTTTATTTATATTTTAGGGAAAAATCGTTTTTCTTTTTTTTGATAAAAATAACGAGAGATAAAATTGTTTTTCATTTCTTGTCTTAATAATACTAATTAAATTTTAATCAGAAAAAATTGATTGAAAAATAAATTATAAAGTATACAGAAAATTAACAATCAAACAATAGATGTAATTTATATAAATGGTAAATAGACTTCCTCCAGCTTTCATCCATCAGATCCCATTGACGGGAAAAAGAATAATTAAACAGTAAATTCATTTCCACGGATATCAGGAGAACGAGATTCCTTTCAAGTTGTTTTTATAAACTGACTTTAATTAAATTGTTTTAATTAGGAAATTAGTTTTTTTCCCTTTTCCATTGTTTAAATTTGATGGTAAGAGTTTATTTAATCTTTTTTTGTAGAAAAAAGGAGTCATTTTTATATTAAATTTGGTATTTTAGAATTTTTGCACTATTATATATATACAGGGGGAAATAATTTTGCCGATAATAACATGTTTCTAAAAAAACATCTGTAAAGTGGGCGCCACATCGTCTACGTGAGACCTGGGCTGGCCCGATCGTCGTAAATCGATCCTTGGAATTGGATCGAGAGAAACTGCTGAAAAAAAGTAATAGCTACCGGTTTCGGATGGCGTTGGGATATAGCGGGGGCCGCCATCTTGCCCGACAGCTCCGGAATGATGTCGATGCGATTTGAGGTCCGGTGAGTTGTCGAACAGCTTTGTGAGAAAATCGAAACAGTTTTCTACGCATAAATCCTCTAATGAGCTGATATGCATTTTGGAGATATATGAAAGAAAGAGAGAGATATAGGTAGATGTAAACAGAGGTTGTGGTAGAAAAAAACTTCAAGTAGAAAATGCCAGAATGAGATAAAAAGAAAATAATCGAAAAATATTGAAAATGTTTATTGCCATTAAAAAGATTCGAATAATCCACCGGAAATAAAATTTATTTACATGGTTAAAACAAAATTAATTTAGTTAAAATTAAATTAATAGTTAAATTAATAAATTGTGGTCACTGCAAAATCAAAAATCAAATAATTTCGTTTCAATTATTATAACAATAAATTTATTGACTATTTACGCAAAAAGTATTAAATTATTTTTAATTTTTATGATTTATTGCATGTATATATATATATATATATATATTAGATGTGAAAAAATAGAAAAGATCTGTATGGAAATTTTGGAAATCGGACTCCTGCTACCAATGAACATTATCGCCAGCAGATATCTTGCATTATATTTTAAGATTAAATCGAAAGAAGATTGCGAGTGCATCAAACGAATCTGGGCTGTGATGTCACTTGGAAGAAGATCAGTTGGAGGAAGAAGCAATCCATCTTCCATTGTTTTGGATTAGATATAGAGTCGTTTTTCGGATGTGATGCAATATACAATGATTTCATGAATCTCATCATTAACATATACCCTAGGGTAGATTGGGAGATTTATGTGAACTCCCTAATCAGATTAGGTCGGGTCATTCATACAAGAACTGATTTACTTAAACTAGTCTATTAGAGATGCTACAAAAGAGATTGACAAGGAGATGAAGCTAAATAGGAGTAGCTCAATATCAGGAAGTATCAATTCTATTTCAATGGATGAGTTTTCTGTTTTACAGAATGGCTTTGACTGACATTATGAGTGGCAATTCAGTGAATCCAATATTTAGAAGAAATTACAACTAATTAATAAATTTTCAAAATTTTCAAAGTAAGTACGTTGCAAATTTTAAAATTTTTAATTAAATTTAAAAATATGCTGCCATCATTATTTAATAATATCTTGAATAATTAAAATAAATAAATGAATCTTTCACTTTTAACTAACAATTATAATAAATAAAAAATAAAATTTTAATGAATTATATAAAAAAATTACGTAAGTTATAGAATTTCTTATTTGATTTCCTAATTATTTTTATTTACATCTTTTTCTTAGTTTTTAGTGTTTTGTTTTCTATTTTGAACAATATTTCCTAGTTAAATATTATATGATGAAATATTTTGTATTTGAATGAAGTAAATCTTAAGGAAGTTTATAGTTGTAAAAGAGGTTTATTTAGAATTACATTTACCGAAATTGAATAAATATTTCTCGTATTCTTTTATTGTGCAAGTGGGAAAATTTAATTAACTATAAATAAAAATTTTGAAAAAAAATTTAGAATTCAAAATCTTCAATTTATAAAGTCTTATTAAAATTTTGTAGTATTAGAATATTTATTTAAACTTAACTTACGCCAATCTGTTTTATTTCGTGATTTAATAAGAGATCTTACAAAAATATTTTTTTTCAAATTCCATTAAATATATGTTATTCCAAACTTTATTAAGTTTGTATTTTAATTTAAAAAAATTCTTTATATCAAAATTTATTATCATCTTTAATTTAAATTATTTTCTCATGTTTCCATTTTTTATTGTAAAATTTATATTGACTTATTTTATTCTAATCGTAACATTTTACATTTTAATTTATGATATACTGTTAAATGTTTTGGAAATTGCAATGCTTGATTTAAAATTCAAAAATTTATACGAGGTTCCCAAAATCCTCACACAAACAATAATATATTTTTTTATTTAAGTCCACTTTAAATAATCAATTGTCTAAAAATCAAACGAAAAAGTTCAATTTTAATATCAAAGAATAACTAATAACTATTAGTAATATATAAAATCAATTAATTACATAAAAAACACTTTTCCGTAACAGGATACGTAACGGTAGTTTGGCGAGTGCAATTTGCACCACCAACTTCCGTCGTTGGAACGGGAAAAAAAAGAAACAGATCGAACATAAAATATATTGACACAACACGTAAAAACGATCCGAATCGGCAGAATAGAGACGTCTATTGGAGTAATCATTGAGATAGATACTCGCGTATTGTCTGGGCATATTTGAGTTGATGATTGAGAGTTTGTTGATGTTGCTGACTGTAATGCTGGTTTGCGTCATGGTTAATTTCGTTTTTTATTCTGTTCGCCAATTTGCTTCAGTTAAATAAAAACATTAATTCTGTTCATTCATTTAATTTCATGAATTTTTATTTAAATTGATTTTAGTAATTTGGTTTCGTGTTTTTTTTGAACACTACAGGGAGTTTACTTATAATTTTAATTCATAAATAAAATCAAAAAAAATTGCCAACGAAACATATCTTATTTAATAAGAGTTATATAGAAAGAATATTAATAATAAAATATGTTTTATGATATTTAGTATCATTTTATATACTCGCTTTTCATTATATACTAAATTATACTAAATTAATTCGTAAAAATGACTCATAGAACTCTCTAAAATACTACATTGATTTCTTCAAATTGGATAATTACATTAACCTTTATCATCCCAGTACTATTTTTCGTAAAGATAAATTAGTTTTTCTTCAAATGCAGCTTATTGGTAGTCTAGTTAAGATATTTAACGAGTCTTGTGTAATTTAATCTCCGCAATTGGGAACGTTGGCATGATGTTATTAATGCTTAAGTAAAGTATCGTTACTAATACATATTTTTGATGATCAAATACAAATCATCTACAACCTTTACATGTATATACAGATTGTAATTCATGCAAAAAGCAACATACTACACATTATATATGTGTATGGTAAGCTTTAAAGCATGCATCATGCAAATTCTTGTCATATTTTCCACATTTACGAGGACAGTTGACAAAATGCTCAACGATCTTGAGATTTGGACTGACTATAGTGTTTGATACAATCATATCTATTTGTTGTAAGTACACCAGCACTACGTCTTCCAGATCAATTGAGTAGGGCAATAACAACGCCACGTCTGAACTGGATGTGGGAGAGCGCTGCTTTAAGAATATTTTATAATAACATCAAATTGAAACTATTGTGCATTATTATAGTGTGATTCATACAAAATATTTCAAATTTTATGAACATTATGATATATAGTTTATTTACAAAGCTTATTTATACAGTGCAGTTTATTAGCAATATTATGCCAAAGTTCTTCAATGGGAATATCAATCAAAAACTCTTCAAAAAATTTTCTATAGCCTAAAATAATGTGACAATGAGAAAACAAGCAAGTTGCTTAAATTGTGTTGTAGAAATAAATAAAATATAAAATGCATACGTGAAAAATGTAAATTAGTACAATTTTAAACTTCGATTAGCATCAGATTACACAACTAATTTTACATAATATTACATATTGATTGGATGACACATTATCCTGGCCTTTATTTACTATTTGCGTAAAGGTCAAGGTTATATTATGGGTGCGTTTTGTATTATACATGTATTTACAATTTGGGAACGTTGGAAGGTTGATCGCACCTAGTCATACCGGGTTAATAAATTAATTAATTTTTGTGTTTAGTAAAATCTTAATTTAGTTTTAAGTTTTTTTAAATTTAAATCTAAAGAGTAGAAAAAAATTGTTTATTTGAAAAAAAAATATTTTGTGATTGCGATGAGTAGTTGTTGAAATGTAAATAAAGACAAAAACACGGAAACTATGCAGAATTAAAGTATTGACGTTTTTAAAATCTTGATTTTAAAAAAGTGAAATCAACTATTGAAAATAAAGAAAGTATTGGTCTTTTATTTTATTATCAATTAAAAATTTTACCGACCTCATGAAATTAAATCTTGAACAGAGTACATTAGAATACCAAGTGATTCTTCGACAATTATTTTAACCGATATTAATGGTCTGGGGTAAGACGTATCTTGACCATCAAATCGTCAGTCAGCAATTAGAAAATGGGGAAGTCCGTTGTGAACTGCATTACTTTGGTACGCGGTGCTTTGACCATAGGGGGTTTGACCACAGTTTTTAATAGTTTTAAAATGTAATTTGATTAAATCTTCTTATATATTTATTGGACATGTTTCGAAGCTTACATACATACATTATCAACAATATTTGTAAATTTAGCATTTTAATATTTGTATAGTTCTCCATGATTTTGGCTTGTGGGAATGGGTCATGCGTTTGGCGCTGTACGAAGAATTGCAGTTGTAAGTGCAAAGCTAAAATTGTGGCTCGTGATTTTGTAATTGTTTTATCATTTATATGTGGTCTTAGTTTGTGAATACTTTCTGTTTAATATTAAATCTAGTAGGCCTGGCACCAGCCTTTATAGGGACCAAAAACAAACAAATTCTTTGTTCTCATATATAGTATATATATATATATATATATATATATATCAACTATGGTCAAACCCCCTGTGATCAAATCCCCGTTGTGGACAAACCACCTATAGTCAAACCACCTATGGTCAAACCACCTGTGGTCAAACCCCCGCTGTGGACAAACTCCCTATGGCCAAAGCACCTGTGGTCAAAGCACTTAGAACCATTACTTTAATCAAATTCAAAACTCACGTCAGACAGGAATTCAAATGAATCGAATTCGTTCAATAAGACATTTTCGGTAGTTGTAAACGAATAATCTCCAAAAGAGAATGAGAGACGGTCCTCCTAAGAACCACAATCAGTGATTGGATGAAAATTGAAAAAAATAATTTTTTTATGAAATGTTTTTCACCTCTAACATCTCAAAATCATTGCGATAATTTCTTTATATAATTTATATAAATTTGTATTTAACGAATCCGACGGACGAATATTCAAAGGAATAAATGAAACAAATATTTGAAACAGATTTTTCTCTATTTCTAATGAGTAATAAAAGTAATTTTATTAATGAAAATTCGCTCTTTATTTTTCAAAATATAAATTGTTTTTTTCAGACATTATTAATGAAAAAATGAATGTGCGCCAATTTCATTTATTATAATCTCTAACAAATATGTTTCAGTTTTGTGTTAATTAAATAAAACTAACTGAACATTGTTTGTTTAATTCAATAAATGTTAATTAGTAAAGTTTCTTTATAATTTATTAATTTCCGATGTTATTAATATTAATAATTTCTGTTAAAGTTTCTCTTATATGATGATTCATAATTCTCTTATATAATGATCGTAGTACATAAAGTAATTAAAATAATTATTAAATCAAAATAACAACAATATAAGAAAGGATCATCTAACAAAAAGGTTCTTTCTTCATTTAGGAAAGATACTTTCGGTATTTTCTGTTAAAATTAATTTGGCATTCTACGTGAGGAGCTTGGACGACCTACTTCAAACGTTAAGGGGTTTTTAATTCTTATTTTTGAAAAGACGCCTAAGTTTAGATGTATGGAAAATTTTGTTAAATCTACCAAATGTCTTTATCTTATTTCATCTTTAGTTTGCTTAAACAGCCTTGACACAAATATAAACTTAAATAATTTGAAATTTATAGGGAGAGATACTACGTTTAATGTTTCATAAACGGTTCTCTTGAAAGACTTATTGAGGTGTTTAGTTGACACAATTATTCATTGATTACATTATTACTGCTGGTCTATATAAGTAGATTTACAATTCATATTTTCCTACTGACCTGACGATGGCAGTCAATATCGATTGCCCTTGAAATTATAATTTTTTATAAATGGTATATTCCTTCTGTTAAAAATAAATCACCATTATTTTTTTTATTATTTAAATAATTATTGTAATTTTTTAATCAAATATTGTCCTAAAAGTTCCCGGCCAAGAATGAAAAATACAATGTTTTGTGCAAGAATTTATTTTAAGTTTCTAAAATTAACTCAGATGATTAACTCAGAATCATTTCAGTGTTGAAAACAATGCAAAAATTTTTTTAATCGTGAAATTTGAGTAAAACGTATTTAATTTCTATTCAGATAAAATATTGTATTTGTAGTTCTTATGTTTTAACACTTTTTTAGGAGAAATTAGCCTGATGCTGTAGCAGTAGTTTGCCATCATGTTTATGTTACATTACCCCTGATAAGGCTTTCCTATCATCTTCAGATTTTGATGGAAGGGTTTTCTCAGCTCACCACTTCCAGCTCAATGAATTACAGGAAAATTATCAGATTGATTTTTCAGTAAGTTCATTTTTCCACCAATGAGATATACATTAGATAGCCAACATCATCTTTTGAAATGTCGCATAAGCAATACAGTTTCCAACAACACATTTCCAACTCCGCTTAGAACTGTCAGGAGATTGCTTCCAAGATGGTGACCATCTTGCTGGACTGTAAGTGGGTACTCTTAAGTATTTGATTAAACTAGTGATATTATAATTGCAAATAAACTATTTGCCTTCAAAAACAAAGTCCACAATAAATTATTTACACTTCCTAAAATGAGATTCGTAATCTTATTTATCACTTACGTACGTACGCTTTTTGTCTTGATAACCTTTGGGAACCCGAAAGTAGGCAACATATGCCTGTGTAACTAATAATAATAAGTAACAAAAAAGAGATTTCCGATTTGAAAATTATGAAAACAATTGTAGAACCCCATGCAATATGATATCAAAAGATTAGTTACTTCTGTTTAAATTACGATTTGGGCATACTTTTGGATGATTTTTTTTCAAATATTAGTAAAAAATGTTTTCAAAGTCAATTGCTTGAATAACTGATAAATTAGAGGTAAGATCCAGACACCAATTGCCTTTTCTTAAGTTCATTTTATATCTAGATTAAAATATGACCATAAGGTATATTTCAATGTTTTTAATGTTTTAAATATTTCTTAATCCAAGGTGGCTTCCCCAACCATGATGATATCTACATGGAAGCATTGCCTCACAAAGTATTTAATCACAGAGAATTCTATGGGTGTTTCGCACGGCTAACGTAGGAAGACTTGCTTCCTTTCGTCATAAAACATTATCGATATATATCTATGATTCTTTATCCTTTTGCAGAACAGAAACGTTTCATCCAACGGCAAAAGGACATGTAAATTTCCTTTTTTGTTTCTTTTTTGTCTATCGGAAAGCTTTCACTTAATCTGATATTTCTTTTGGTCGGATACAGCCTCAACTAATAACTCCTCATTTAAGGGATTTAGTCGAGATGTCACGTGATCATGCTGCCTCTGCAGGAGTTTAAAGTTAAAATTTATGATGATGATGGAAAAAATTCAAACATGTCCTGCGATCATATTGTTTGTGAGGAATATTTTAAATTTGGTATGTTGAATTTTGTATGTTGAGTTTAGTATTTGGAAATGTGTTTCTCCCACCCAGGTGGAAAATTGATATTTTAGATGTACACGATAAATAATTATTCGAGTATAATTTATATTTTAAAGTACAGCATAAGATATTTAAAAAACTTTAAAAATATTACATCTTTTCAAATTTTAATATTAAAAATTTAAATAAAATAAATAACTTTTAACTAAGTTTTAAATTAAATAAATGTTCTTTCTTTACATAAAATCATTTTTTAAATAAAATTAATATGTAGATAAAATTATTACTAAAATTACAAATTTGAACTGTAAAAATAAAATCTGAAAATAATGGAAAATTTGTTCGAATAATTGTTTATTAACAAACATTAACAAAAATTTATCAATTTAGATCGATGTCGAATTACGAAAGCTTTGCTGAGAGTTGTCCAAAAGACAATTCTAATTGTATTGAAAATAAAAGTTCGAAAACCCATGTTGGTGTTCTTAATACAGTCCACTCTCGGTTTTGGGGCAAAAATATCAAATTTTGCACCAAAAACCAAAAAACACCGAAAGAATTAAAAAAACATCAAAAAACTAAATAAAATTTATTCCAATTTTTTAAAATAATCAGTTATTGTTTTCCCAAATTTAAATTCATTCCTTAAAAATTATTAAATTGCATTCTAAACTTGATGTATTCTTTTTGAACATCAAAAAATATATATTCAATTCGTTTAAACTCCAATTTTTTCCGTTTTTTAAAATTCTCCATCCACCCATTAGACGCCTTGAAGTTTTCTAATCCAAGTTTTTTTGCAATTTTCAGAGCGATGGTTTTGATTATCGTTCCATTTAATGGAATCGATGAAGATCTTAGGCGATTAAAAACTTCCAAGACCAAACCATGAAGCTCTTTAAATTTATTAAATGGATTTTCTTTCATAGTTTCTTCCGATTTTTGTATGTCACATTTTCTTTCATCCCAAATGTTAAGAATATTGTCTAAATTCCTTTTAATTCTAAAAATTGCACCTTTACTTATAGAAAAATTTTCAATTAATTTTCTCTCTGTTGTTTTTCCATCCTTCAAACATTTCGCAATTATAAATTTTTCGCTCGGTGTTAGTTTTTTCGTCATTGGGGATAATGTTTGTTTTACAAAATTTTATATAAATTTAAACAAAATTTAACATAAAATTTAACAAAATTTTTAAAAAAAAACTTGTAATATTTTAAATTTGGGGAAATTTTGATATTTATTTCAGACCAAGATTGAATATTATTTTTAGGTTAAAAAATATGCCCCAAAAAAACGAACCATAATTGTACTTTTGGAATAAAAACACAATATAAATAATATGTAATAGTGTGATTATCTCTAAACTTGCCCCAAAAACCAAAATGTCCCCAGAAATCAAGGTGCCCCACCATAAATAATGCCCCGGAATCGAGGGTGGACTGTATTGTTAAAATTACTTCGAATAATATTTATCATCAAATATATTTAAAATTTCAAAATCATAATTAAAAAGATTACTAAAATTACTAAATATTATTATTATTATTATTTATATTTTTAGAATAAATTTTTTCACATAAAAATCAAAGCAATTAATAAAAAATTGTTTATCTTTTATTTCCAAAAACGAAAATTTCGTTTTGTTTTTTTTCTTTTCGTCCTGTCAAAAATATATAAATAACGAACGAAATAAAGATAATGGAAAACTTTCAATGTGGAAAATTAAGTTTCGATTTTTGTTGTTTCTCTTTCGTTCTTGAAAGATGAAATAAAATTCAGATTACGTCAGTCGACATAATAAATTACAATATTCATTAATCTAAATGACACTGATTGTTAAACAAAGATTCGTTCCAATGATTAGGTGTTCCCGGTTTCACACGATCAACTCGTCATCGTTTTTTTTGTATTTTACAGCGGCAAAATCACGGAGACTGTTTCACAGGAAAATTTCTGTGAAGGGAAAACAAATTGTCCACAAGCACCACTGTGAAGCGGTCTGTTGGAACAATTATCTTTCACTGTTGTCATACACAGAAAGACATTTCTGACAACAGAACCGGTTTAATCGATCAAAATTTATGAGTTTTTCTTTTCCTACTTTTTTTAAAAAAATTAGTTTGCCAATTATAATTTTTTAAAAATTGTAATTTTTCATTAATTTTATTTTGATAATTTTTGTATAAAAAGGTTAAAATAATACGTTA
>MQRK01234792.1:0-12091 GCA_001938485.1 Girardia tigrina
CTTGATTTTTCCAAGTTGATTTAAATGATCCAGGACTGTTGAATGACTAATGCCCAACCCATCTGCAAGTTCTCTGATTGTTGTACGGGGATCTGTTTCCACCATTGTCCTCAAATTGTTGTTGTTCATAGCAACTGGACGACCACGACCTTCTTCATCTTTAAGGTTTTCATCTCCATCAGAAAATTTTCGGAACCATCGTTGCACTGTGCGCTCAGAAGCTGTTCCTTTGTCAAACGCTTTATTGATATTGCGAGCCGTTTCTGCTGCTTTACGATCCAGTTTAAATTCGTACAAGAAAATTGCTCGAATTTTAATTTTTTCCATTATTAATTTAGCACCGTAAATATTCTAAAAAATAACAGCAATATGTTAATAATGGCTAGAGGAATATACAGCTAGGCATAAGATTTCAAATAATATCTACCACTAATGCATTTAAACTTATATACATATCAAAGTAGATAAACAAAGTATAAAGATCAAAAACCGCCATTATTTTTCGACCAACCTAATATTATCATTTTTATATTTTTGTAATTTTGAATCTTTCAGTTTTTTTTGAATTTTTTATATTTTTTCAGTTTTTTTAATTAAATATTATCACAATTTCAGGAAAAATTACTAAAATTAAATATTACCACAATTGTTTTTCCCCACGATTTTTTTGTCTATGATGTTTTTTTCCATAAACCATTTAAAAAGGATTTGATGTTCCAAACAATCTTACAATTATAAAGTGAAAAAAATGTTATTAATGACCAAGAGTCTTAATATATGTTCAAAATTGAAAACAAATAATATTTTTAATTATTATCCGATAAAAATCAATTTTAAATAAACTGCTTAAGTATTTTTTTATACTTTTGTCCTATTCAGTATCGTCCTACTTCAAAAACAAAATATTTATTAGCTGATGATGGTCAACGCATGATCGAAAAGTATACAACGGTAATTTTTAAGATATATTTTTACAAATATTTATTCGAATAATATCAAATAATATTCATATGACTCTATGTAAAGTAAAAAAGCTCAGGTGTTAACAATATTTTTTCTATTCTTTTACAAGTTACTTTTGTCCAGAATAAAAAATTTAACTTTCAAAACATAATTAATTAACTAACGTTAGCCAATTGTTTTTCAATGTGTCATTAAACAATAGTGAGTTCACTCATAAATTATTAACATTTCCATGTCTGTCTTAAAAATTAATGACTTGATGTGAGAATATAAAGTTTATCCTCACTAAAAATGCATTAAGCAAACCAATTAAATGGAATTAGAAAAGGTAAGAAAATCGTCAAATATCGTCATTATGCATTTTTCAGCCGTCGACCCCGGTAAACGATTCAAAGGAAGAATCTTCAGAAATAAGAGCCTTCAATATGGCTTTTATTAGATTAAGTGGCATTCCAAAGAAACTTATTGAACAGGATCAACAACTTAAAGAAATGATATTACCAATATATTGTAATTTTAGATTTGAACCTCGCTACCGACCTTTAGAGGCCTCAGTTGTATTTCACGTAGACGATTTCTCATTAAGTCATAAAGACGTAAGATTCGCTACAGAAAATGCTTTAGCTCGTGGATGTCAAAAGTGGGGTCGGCATACCATCAAAATGATACAGTTCATTTCTTATAGACTCCAGTTCTTTTGGATACCTGGTATGTCGTAAAATATATTTAATTGAATTAACTAGCTTTATTAATGGTTGAGATAATATATTTTTTGGTAATCTATAAAAATTTATTAAATCACGTACATCCAGAAGATATTTTGTTTGTAATTTAACTCTTTAAGAAAATAAAAAAAATGAAATTATTTAAATAAACTTATATATGAATTGTCAAGTCTGTAATTTTTGTGATCTAATCTTCTTCTTCTTTTGCACCTTAGCCATTGGGCCGTTGGTGCATGCAATTGTGTACAAGCCTTTGCTACATCTTTCTATTTGCAGCATCTCTTCTCGGACCTTCCATGTTCAATCCACTCTATTCTTTTAAGTCTTTTTTCCTTTGTCTCTTTAGTTTTCCTCTTGGTCTTTCTTCTTCCATTCCTCTTTTAATCATAGATTTCGTTAGTGCTTGTTTTCTTATCTGATATCAGCAGAATTTCATCTTCCTTTTCTTGATGATCTCTTCTCTTGATTCCGGTCTTTTACCTAGTATTTTTGGCACTCTAGTGGTCTAATACAAACCGTTAATTTATAGTTTCATTTTATGGACGAACAAGCTTATAAAGGTTAAAATGGAATTAATCGTGATTTGTGGTTTTAAAGACTTCCTAAATGCTCATAGTGATGACATTTTATTTATTTTCAAACTAAATATAAATTTAAATAAAAGATTTATACAGTGGATCACATATTATCCGAACCAGTCCTTATTTACATGGTTTAGGTATTCTTAATTGAAATAAATCCATCTTTCTTTGATTAGGGTAAAAAACGTTTTTCAATTAACTTTTCATTTGAATCACGACACTTTTTACAGGACTATATAGTTAATAAACTGATTTACGTCTTTCATGCAAAAACTTTTATAATATAATAAAATGTTTCGCAATAAAAGTTCAAAGAAATAGAAATCAAAGAAAATTACCTCAAAACGAACAATAAAAACACTTTTTAGATTACGAAAACTACATTAATATTATATCTGGTATTTTAAAACATTTTACTTTCTCAATTACCGTCCTTTATTTTAAAATTTTCTTAATAATTAAGTAAATAGGTAGTAAATTGTCTGAGTATCAGCACATGTTTCAGAGCCTTTTGTCTTTTCTATTTCTTCTGAGTTTTTGAACAGATATATATTATATATGCTAATTTCCATGTTTGGAACATAATTCATCCGTCATAATAAAAATTTTCATTAGTAAGTGTTAGGATTTCTGGTCAATTTGAAATTTTTGAATATTTAATTTTTTAACATTTAAAATATTTAAACTCCAGTATCTAATTAAAATGAAATGTAGAAAATTTAAATCTAAGTTAAAATAAAAAAACAAGTGTTTTTAGTTAAATTGTAATAAATAATTAAAGTTAAGTTTTTTTTAACAAAATTAAAAATTAATTATTAAAGCTAAGTTTAAAATCAAGAATTAAGTTTAACGTATAGTTTTTAAAATCCTGTATTAACAACATCAATATGAGTTTTGCAACATTTATTATTATCACAAGCGCATTCACTATTTGACATCTCTCTTGATCAATATATTTCTGAGTTCAAACTAATTATTTCAATAAATGAAAATCTGTTAATAAAAATTATTAATTATAAAGAATCTAATTGGTTGAAATTAAATCTAAACATTTTAAAAAAAGAATATATTAAATTAATATATTAAAATTTTAAATTACATTAAAAAATAAATAATACATTCAAAAATTATTTTAAATCTTTTTACTTTAAAATTAAATTAAATTATTTTTAATTAGTAAGAATCAAAGAAAATATCAATCATCCATCTGTGTAGGAGAGGCACAATCCGAATCAATATACAACATGCACAATATAAACACACAATTCAAAACATTCCTCACATCCTGAATTAGTTATTTCATAGTAGTGCTTGAGAAAGCGGACAATTAAAAAAAATTACTTTAAGAAAATATGATCTTGGTTTGAATAATGTAAAACAAACACAATGTTATGAAATTTTTTTAAATTGAAAATATATGTTTTATAAAATAACCGATTTCTGATTTTCTATCAAAAATTTTTATTCTTACTTGGATGAAATCGGTCGGACCAGATCTACAGCCGCATCATTCGGCAGATCGGCACCCGGATGACCCACTTGGACTCATCGAGTGGACCACCGACCGACGCAACGCCCCCTACAGGACCAATACTCTTCAGAGAACCGCTGTTTCAGCACCTGCACGCGCCTACCTATCGAACGATGGGCACTGGACCCAATCGGTACACAGTCGCCGTTGAATCGTCATGCCAATCTTTCCGGACCCTGAGTCCCGGCACATTAAAGAGATGCTGGTCGCCACAGCTCGATCATGTGACCGGCACCTCATGCTAAATAAGTAAAAGAAAAAGTTTTAAGTTTTAACGTAAAAGAAAATCAAAGGAATAAATTGTTAAAGTTAAGTTTAAAACCAAGAATTAAGTTTTAACGGAAGTTTTCAAAAATCAAGAATTTGTTACAAATAAATTAAAATGGATGATTAAATTAAAATACAAATAATGGAATTGTAAAATAATAAACAAACGAAAATTTTGTAAATCCGTCGAAAAAGTATTAATAAAAAAATTTTAATTTAAGATAAAATTGTAAAGAATACAACTTTCGATTTTATATAAAAACTTAAAATTCCTAATAAATAATTATTCACAAATTAAAAATTGTATGTTTATATTTATATTTAAAATGTTGATATCTGGTTTATGCAAATTGAAATATTGTTCTTCATAAATTTGTTTAAAATTGTTATATTGTTGTTTTAATAAAAAAGTTGTATCATGAATTTTGATTTTAATCTCAAACCCAATAGGAAGGAAGAATAGATTAAATTTTAATAAGAACGCAATTAAAACAAATTTTTACACAAATTACTTTGAATTCTTCTGAAATAGCGAAGGAAAGAACAAATTTAAGTTTAAGACATTTGTGAACTAAAACTTGGATCACCTGCCACGTAACATCAAAATCTGTTTATTATGCATTTTCACTATGAACAATAAATAACAATGAACAGTGACCACCGTTTTACTGCATCCATTCATATTAGATATATAAAATTAATTGACATAAATGAAAAATGATTTTATCTAATCCTTCAGTATTGTATTCAAAGCTCGCCACCTATATTTGTTCTTCCAGTGAAAGTATTCATTTATTTTTGTTTGTCTTTGTCATGTAAAATAATACCTCTTCATTCAGAATTTTAATATCATAAAGATGAGAAAAATATGATTTAGAATCATCCAAAGAACTCTTTTTAGGTCAATTTAAATTTTGCTGTTTTCATTCATTTTTGTGCTGATTTGTATTGCAGTTTGTAATGCTGTTTTGTATTCTACTTGTTCATGATTTTGTCTTACTTTCAAGATGCCATCAAGCATTTGAATTTTAGGATTCTAAGATACATTTTCGGGCAAATAATTGCTTTAAAGTTTTAAAATTAAAAAAAATCTGATAGCGCATATTTAACTTAAGAACAAATGATCTCAAAGTGCAAGATTAATATTTATAATTCAGTTTCGGTTTAACCCTTTGACTACCGAACTATTTTTTTACTCATATTAAATAAAAATGAGGTGATGGTCCAGCGTAAAATCAAACTCGCAACTGACAAGTACTGACAAGTTTTCAGGTAGTGTGTGTAGATGGCGCGCAAGAGTACATACACTATATACAACTGGGATGAAAATAACCGATTTTGCATACTAATTTATCTCTGTGTAATTTTTTGAAATCACTTGAGACGTATTGTCACAATGGTAGTCAAAGGGTTAACAATCAACTTTTGTTCACTTGTTTATTGAAGATCGTCTTTTATTTGGCTTTTCTGTACATTTACCTCGGTACAGAGACAGGTAAACCAATAGGAATTTAACTTTTGCCATACTTCCGGTAACATATTTGAATAAGTCACCACAAATTAATCTGATTCTATTTGCCCTTAAAGAACAAATATTTAATTTAAATTATAATTTTGCAATGATGATATTCTTGCTAGCACCGTTATGACATTGTCCGATTTATATATTCGTTCGGTGGTACAACTGTTTTTTTAACGTTAGTCTCAGAAACAACATTAAGATGTAAAATATAAAAATAATATATCCTTACATTTTTTCTAGATTTACCTAATCGATGGTTAATTCAGCTAGAAAGAGAAGCCGCCAAACAATATTTAATGGAGCATGGACTTCAGATTTTCGATAGAAAATTTGTCCTAAAGGACTACAGCGAAGTACAGCGTTTAGAAATTCATATGTGGAAAGTTGTCAATGAAAATAATACGGACGAAAAAATTTTAAAAATTTAATGAAAGATCGAATAATCTAGACTATTATTTTAATTTCTTTTGATTATATTAGTTTCATTATTTCATGCAAAATGTACTTGATGCAAGATTGTATGAAACAAAATGTTCACGACTGTAATGTTTCACTCTCCGGTATTAGGTCTTCAGAAACGCACAGAGAAATATTTAAATTATTAGAGTTCTTGTAAATTATCAACTTAATTAGAATAATAAATATTAAAAAATAAAAGTCTTTTTTTCAAAGAAGCTCAGAAGTTAAACTATATCTGCGTGCATCAAAAACAAGTCAGGTGAACAATGGAATAAAGAAAGCTTGTAGCTAAGCTATATGCTATAAAGCTTTCAAATAGCAATGATCCACATGTCGTTCACTAAGTCGATGTACACCTGAAGCAGGAAAAATGTGATTTCTCTAAAAGCCGAAATAATAACAGCTTTCAGGTCACAACGGTGCATGTTTTGTGATAAAATAAGCACAAGAGAATAGATTACCTTTTTCCTGGAGGAAGTTGTACAGATGCTGGAAAAAATGGTAATCGGTTGGAAGAGGTTTGGTGAGTAAGTTGGATGAGGCAGAGTTTCGTAGCCTAATTCGTTTAGCTTTTGTAGGGTAAATTTTGCAACGAGGGGCCGGGCGTTGTCGTGGAGGAGAATTGGCCCCTTCATATTGACCAATCTCGGGAACATACGTCGGAGCTCGTGATGCATTTTGTCAATTTGTTGGCAGTGTTTCTCTGTGGTGACCGTATTCAGAAATCTGTGATGAGTGACACCGGCTGCAGACCACTAAACAGTCACAATAACCTTCTTTTGGTGGAGTTTCGGTTTCCGAAAGCGGTAAGGAGCCTCATCGCGGTCAAACCATTGTGCAGAACATCATTGATAATCGTAGAGAATACACTTCTCATCGCAAGTCACAATCCGATAGAGAAACGGGTCGTTCTTGTTGTGCAGAAGAAGTGCGGAAAACACCTCAAAAAGACATTTTTTTACTTTCGTTCAATTCATGAGAAACCCATTTATCGAGCTTTTTCAACTTTTCAATTTGCTTCAAGGGCCGAGCGACGGTTGAGAGATCAACGTTAAACTCTTCACGAACAGTTGTTCATGGATCGGCTTCCACCAGCTCCTTCAATTCGTCGTTGTCAATCGTCGATGGGCGGCTGCCATGAGGCTAATCTTCCAGGTTGGTATTGCCAGAGCGAAACTTTTGATACCAGCGCTGCATCGTGCATTCGTTGACAGTTCCCTTGTCCCAAACTTCGTTGATGTTTTGAACGGTTCGAGCTGCATTACACCCTAGCTTGAACTCGTAGAAGTAAATGTTAAGAAAATCACGTTTTGACATCTGCAATTAAAATCGAAATTATTAACAAAAGAAACATTATGATAAGTTTTAGAAAAATATATCTGAAAGGATATAAATTAAGCTTTCGAATGACTTAAAATGTCATACATTACATAACATCGCACATGCTTTAGTCGTATAAAATTGCGTTAAGTACAAAAAAATCAAAAACCTGCATTCCTTTTGCAACAACCTAATATGTTTTTAATGATATCGCTAATGTTTCAGTTTAAACTTCCATTCTGAATAAAAACTAGATAAAAAACAACTAATTTAGATTAACAACATTAAAACAAATGTATTATATATTTTATAACACTACCTACGGCCGCGTTACAACTTATATGGGTGATCGATTGGGAATACGAGGGCCATTGACTATTCAGGTCAGGGCAGTATTCCTGCAACAGGTACCATGTAAACCTGCATATAAGGAGTTAGTTAAAATTTTCAATTCGCTAAATAATTTAATGTTTTTAATTTTAAAAATTTTGCAAAAATTAAATAATAAAAAACAGTGTTTAAAATCAAAAAAAATTAAAAGTTGATATATTTCAGTTGAAAGTTTTAAAATAAAAATTTTAAAAGAAATAATGCAATAAATAAAAGTTTTTGCGTAAATTTATATATCAAGCTGCTAGAAAAGTTTTTTTATGAAATAAAATAGTTTTTTACAAATTAATTTTAAACTTAGATGTTCATATAAATGTAAAAATTAGTTTTATTATGTTTAGAATATATTTAAAAATACATAATAGACTTAGTTTAAATAAAATTTTCAACAAATTGTATGTATTTAATAATAAATATTTTTAAAATTTTATAAGTTAATTGCATCTTATTTAAAAGAAATAAATTAATTTTATAGGTAATAGAATTTTATAAAAGCATTCTAAAAATAATAAAAAAAGTTTCAATTAAAAAGAAAAGTTCAAAAATTTGTTATCGAATATAATTATTTTTAAAGTTTTTACACATTCATTGGATTTTATTTAATGGAATTGTGAGGAATATTTTGAATGTTTGATGTTTTGTGTTTGAATGTGTATGTTGATCTGGAAATGTGTCTCTCCTACCCAGATGGATGATTAATATTTGAATTCTTATTATCTAAAAATATGTTATGTTTAAATTTATTTTTAATTTCAAATAATTTTACAATTTTAAATAAGTTAATTAGTTTTTACAATTTTTAATAAATAAATCAAATTAATATTTTTTAAATAATTAATAATCATTTTAATTATTATCCAATAAGTTTTGAGTAAATATTTTATTACAATATTTATTTCTCCATTTGCTAAAAAAAGTAATAAGAATTAATTCATTAATCAATTTAGTTTAGAATGCACTCGTACGAAAGCTTTGACAAAGATTGTCTTAAGGACAATCAAAATTGTTGTTTAAATAAAAATATGAAAAGTAAAATTGGTGTTCTTAATAGGAATAAATTAATTTTATTTGTCATATACTTTTATAAATGCATTTTAAAAATAATAAAAATTTGAATTAGTAAAAAGTCAAAAATAAGTTATAGAATATAATAAATAATTTTTAAAGTTTAAAATGTTTTTTTACAAATTGAAAGTAAAATAAAATTTATGAGGCGAGACGAAAATTTTAATTAACAAAAATTTGTTTGAAAATTTTGAGTTTTGATATTAATAAATTTTGTGGTGTTAAATTATGACTTCTGAATTTTATAATAATGAAAGTGGCATAAACGCTACTTACATGGCGAACAACGCTGCTTTGAACAACTTCACGAACCAATTACTACCTGAAAAGTTCAGGAAAGGGGACATTGTGGAGACGTCTACAGAAGAATGTGAAACATTCTTCCAATTTGCGGGAGTGGCAAAACCGAAACAAGGCGTCATTGTCTTGTGACTGTTGGACAGAGACATAAAGGAAAAGTATAATACTGTTGACAAGTCGATAAATGATTATAAAAATTGACTTCGAAAGCATTTGGTTGAACATCTTCGTTATTTGAGGATTGGTTGGAAGCTTGCCGGTAGTAGATGAAGGATGATATATCTGAAGTTTTTTTCGAAAAAATAGAAAAGATGGCAGAAAGAATTATGCATCATAACATATCAAAAGAAAGCATAATGGAAACATTATTAATGAACTGTTGTGATGACTGGGATATCAAGAAAGAAGTTCGGATGAATAATGTAAAAAGAGTAGAACAAATAAAAGAAAAGATGAAAATGATACACAAGATTAATAATATAGAGGATCAGATAAACGTAGTGAGAGATAACGAAACGCAGAACAAACCCAGGAGCTACAAGGATGCTGTGCCTCAAAATAACAATAGATTTGAACAAAATCATACAAGAGTCGGGGGCACAGAGAAGAACAGATATATTAATGATTAAAACTGGGAGAGAGACCAATACACGAGCGTAACAAATAGACAACGGGAGACTAGGAAATGCTTCGGATGTGGAATGGAGGGACATATTAGAAAAAACTGTACAGAAAGGAGACAAATTAAATGTTATGGTTGTGGACAGCAAGGACATGTAAGAAGAAACTGTTCGAATATCGAATGTAAACGGTGCTATAATAGAGGTCCTCGGGTTACTTTAGTCCTCAGCTACTTTAGCAGATCATGTACATGTTATGTATAATGTCTACGCACATTTTAAGTACTATAGGAGTTTTATACATGTAGATTTTACATGTAAAATAAAAGGTTATGTATCTTTTTTACGGTAACCATGGTACTTGTAATTGATAATGAGGTACATTGGGCGATTCATGATGTATTGTATGGTGGTAGACAACATAAATATATCATAAGGGTTTCATATATCTACGAAAAAATCAATTTTTGAGCACTTCTTCGAAAATGTTGATGTGGAATCGGAATGTACGTATATGGGTTACTATTCAAGTGCATCAGCACTTTTTTGATATTCTGCTTTCTTGTACCTTTAAAATCGATGTACATTTTTTGTAAATTTGCACATTATGCTAATTATAGGATAAAGTAATCAATATATGAAAATTCTAATTGGACATTCAGATAGAGAATTAATATGTGCATCAAACACATGATATCGATTTTTGACACTAGCACTTTTCAAAAATTTTATTTATTGATTTTTGCACTTTTGCACATGTGCAGCTTAAAAAGCACTGTGTTAGCACATTAGTAATGTGCGGCACAATGTACACTATTGATCAGCACTTTAAAAATGTTGATTAGCATATCCGAGTACAGTGCAGTGATCGATTAGCACTTTTTTCTTCGGTTTCTAAGGAAAGGCTCGCGGTTGCTATGGACGCAATAACCGTTACCATGGTTAAAATCGCCTTGAATCACTGTATCCGTTGCTAATGAAAAACGCCCTTGGTTACTGTTGCCATGGGAGCCGGAACCGTTGCTAAGGAACCGGGAACCGTTGCTAATGTGATCGGAACCGTTGCCATGGTAACCGGACCAGTTTCCATTGTAACCGTTGCCATGGCAACGGGCTACTCCTTTGGGGGGGGTCATGTGTGGAGAACATACATTTTCCCCCTACTGGTATTGTATAAACATAAGTCATTTTTATATCCTGATTTATACAAAATATACATATATCTATTTATAAAGTCATGTACCTCCTTTCCGCCTCGATCAAGCAAAATCCCAACTGTGGAGACTAATAATGGGACGGTCAGACACAAGCCCTGTTAACTATTAACAAGAACACAAACAGTTATAGTTCGTCTCGAAACAAATAGAATTAGCAGACAACGACATCATTAATTACTTTAAAGTGCTTCAAGTTAAATAAATGGTATGAAAAAAACACAATAAAGGAATAATTGAATCTACACACGTCAGGTGTAGATTGATTTCGGAAACAAGCCAATGCAATTTTCGAGTTCTGTATATACCCAATCTTTAAACATCTGTTCAGTCGTCATTTATATTCGAAATGCCAACAATTTCAATAAATGAAGTCTGAATATTTAAATATGAATTAAATATTTAATTTATATATAAATTTTTGAAGCTTATGATTAACTGAGATGATTCTTAGATGTTTGAAAACAAAATTATTTCTAATTATCCTAGAATTTCGGATATATTATGTAGCTATCACCTGTTTTCATAGTTGTTACATATTATTTAATAAATATTTTATCATTTCGTAAAATAAAAAAATAAATAATCATTAAAATAATAAAAAAAATAATAACTAAGATAGCTTAATTAGCTTCCGAAATCAAAAAGAAAACAAAATAACAGAACATGTAATCCACAATCTAAAGAAAATTATTCGAAAATTTCTGTTGTATCCGAAGGAGTTCTTTAAAACAAATAAAATAAGAAAATACAGTTCATTCCCGCAAAAATTATGAGGGGTTAATTTAAATTTTTATCTCGCCTGAATAATTTATTATTTTTTATTTTAATGGGTAAAATATTTTAATGTTAATATGCTTATTCAATATTTTAAAATTAAAAATGATTTAATAAAACAACTATTAAAAAATCAAAAACGTTTTTAAAAATAAAATATTTTTTAATGTGTTTTTAAATATTTTAAAAAAATTAAAAATGACATAATAAAAGAAAATCATAAAAAATTAAATATCTATTAAAAATAAAAAATATCTTTTAATGTATCTATTAAATATCTTAAAATTAAAAATGTTAAGAAAACTATAAAATTTTAAATATTTATTTATAAATAAAAATATTTTTAATAAGCAATTT
>MQRK01234792.1:25334-36683 GCA_001938485.1 Girardia tigrina
AACATTTATATTTTATTTTTTATTATTGTTTTTCATTTATTTTTATTTTTTCAATATTTTTCAAATAATTTTTAATTTAACTTTGTATTTTTTTCATTTGAATTGTCCGAAAGTTTTCTGTCATTACTAAAATAATCAATATTAAAATCGAAATGTGTTTTTTCAGAATCGGTAAAATTACTCATATTAATCGATTTGAGGTTCGAATAATTATTTTGAGTTTTTTATTGCCAAATTACGTCAGCGTTATTATGTCAGCGTTAGTGAAGCAGTGAGTGACTTGGGCTTTTATAATATATATTTACAGAGAAGCATCTATATAACAAACATCTTTTTAACGGATTTCGGATATAACAGGAAAAATGCGATATGTAAACAAATAAAAAATTTCCTGTTGATATTATATACATGTTGTGTCTCTATTTGGTTCAAAGCGCACATGAATTTGAGAGTCCCTATGATATTCGTCCATGTCTGCGTCGGTGTTGTGGTTATTATGTAACAGCTAAGCCTTTTCGTACACGCCTAGTGGATTGTTGATCGGTTGACCCCAATTGCAAGTCACGGGACAGTTGAATATTCTTGACGAGACATAGTGGCTGTAGATTAGCTGTTAAACTCGCGAAAATAAAAACGAAAGACTTAACTCGCTACATATAATTTATTAAAAAACAAAAGGTTTTTGATTGCCCGCATAGCGGGGCTTGAACTGATCGGAAATTTGGCATTGTTTTTCTTCAGCTTCATCGCTCGACACTTCGATGATCACTGGAAACTGTGTGGGACAGCTACTTCAACTTCAGTATCTTCAAATATTGGTCCTTCAATTGAAGGGGCTCTCGGATCGTGAACTTGATCGTCACGGAATCGCCTTATGTAAACACATTCTTGAAGAATGTCTCTCCATGAAGACGGAAGGTGATATTCACCTTCCTTTTCTGATTTTGGAATCATGAGCGGGAAAGGGAATCACTTTGGCCCGGGAAGGACATGTTCTTTTGTCGAAGACAAGCAACAATTTTAACACTAGTTGGTGGTCGAAAAGAGAAAGCAGGGCCACTGTTAATTGGACAATCGAAATCATCAAGAAAGAACGTGAATGGACGGTTGTGTTGTTTTACGGAGATAGTAAAGTCTGCAGGAGTTGGTTTGCAGACACATTTACCCGTGGTCTGATAATGGCCATAGCAGCTTTAGGGTTTGCAATGTAAGTTTTCTGAATTCTTTCATGGTCAAGTCTATTTGGATTAACTTCAGAGCAGCCCAGATATGGAGTTCGAGGTTTCGCAAGACGAATACTATAAATATAACCGGAGAAAGCAGAGTACATCATGTTCAACTCGTCAGTTGCGTGATCTTTAAGAAAGGTCGGGGCAAGAACAATGCGCGCAGCCACACAGCGAGAAGTGGTAGAGGGATGAATAGACTTGATTCTTGTGTTTCGTGACCGAAGGACAAGTTTCATCGCAAAGGTACGGATAGCCTTCAAGTTGATTCTATTATCGAAAGAAACACCCGAGAAGTTCCTCATGTATCCACAGATGAGAGGGCCACTGTTGACGTATTTCCTGGAAGTGATAATGTTAGGGGGGAATCAACATATTGAAGATTAGCCATGCAAAAGTTTCTACAAAAAGTGCAAAGAGTTTGGATAGTAAAGAAAGCTAATTTGTATTAAAAGTTTATTCCATAAATAAAATATGTATTATTCGAAACAAAATATGTATTTTTTGGAATAAAATATTTATTATTGGGAATAAAATTATTATTATTTTTAAATATATATTTCTTGGAACATCTGTAAATTTTCGCTAATAAGTTAGGTAGGAGAGATTTTACAGTGTATCGAAATTGTTTAACTTGAAAATAACATTAGACCAGTCAGTGGTATTTTTTATGAATATATTGAGGGAATATTTTAAAATGTATCGTATTTAATATTTGTTTTAACCTCAAAAATAAATAAATCGTAAATTGAAAGTGTTTATGTTTTTAAATAATTAATTATATTTTTTATATAAATAAATAAAGGAAATAAGAAGGTTTAGATAAATAAAAAAAGGGAAAAGTAAATTAATTACAGAAAATTATTAAACAAATAAAATAATTAATTAATTAATTAAAGATTTAAATGTCTAATATAAAAAGCAGTTATTAATTAAGAAAGAGTGTGAGAAAAAGGTGATCTAGACTAGACGACATCTAAACGTCGCATATACAAATTAAGAGAAGTTATATTTAATGAACGATTTAAATTAACTTATTATTATAACTACACTGAAAAAGTGCTTAAAAATCTAATCAAGAGGTCTTGCGATACTTTGTGAAACAGTTTCTATACAAAATTTGACAGAAGTTTTTTTTCGAATAATTAAAGAAATTATTTCAATAATTAAAAAGTTTAATAAATTGTCTTACATACATTCATTGTGCGGGAAAGTACAATCTTATTTAACAAAACAAAAAATTCCGAGTTGTCATTAAGACTCTCAGTAACCAAGTATAAAATCGGGCAAGGAGCAAATAATATATAATATTTTGTTGTAATTATTATGTGTATATTAAAATATAATTTAGAAATCATTTGCGTTTCTTTCGTTGATTTTGATAAAAGTAGATACCCTCAACAAATGGATCCATTTGATTATATTTACAGTGTCGCTTAAATTAATTTGTCATTGTTTTAAAACCATAAAATTAAAAAAATTAAGAAAATATAATTACAAAATTCTATAAAAAATGGAAATCTGAAAAAAGTTCATGTTAAAAAGACAAATCATCTAGCCTTAATTAATATTCTATGTCTCCACCTTTTGCATCAATGTCAGGTTGTATTTATCAAAGGATATCATCAATGAGACCTTGCTAGACAGTCTTAATATCAGAATCCTTTCACCCTTTATTTTGAATTGTGTTTATTAAATTTTCTTTACATTAATGTGTAGTAAGTGAATTGTCGTTTGAACAATAACGCGACATGAATAAGACTTTATTTGAAATACTTATAAAATCTAAAAATTACCAATTAAATATCTTGTAATTTATCCAAAATTAAAAAAAATCAAGTTAGTGATATTTTTATTTCATAGAAAAATAACTCAAATTTAGAGTAAAAAGTAAAAAAAATCCGAGAACTCAACGACAGTTTCACTAAACTAGATTTTTGTCGACTAATTTTGAATATTCTCATATACTTTTATATTTAACAAGAACTAAAACAGTAGTTAATAAAGTTTTTCAACTTGTATGGAGAATAAAATAAAATGAAAAATTTAGAAAAGTCAATATACAAAAAAACATTTATTTAATCAATAAATTAAACTTCAGTTACATATAAAAGAAACTAAATTTGATAATTATTTAAAAAATACTTAAAAAAAGACACCCAAAAATCCAAAAAAACAAATTATTAAACGGTTCAATTTTTTTAAACACAAAATTACATTTTTATTTTGATAATATTTCTTCCCAAATTGTATCTCAATTATATTCCACTCAATTTGATATTTGTAAACGAAAAAAACAATAATTTGCAAATTTTATAAAATACATGATTTTTTTAATTCATAAATTAAAAAATTCCAAAAAAGAAATTATTTTTTTAAAAAATTTCATAATTATAAAATAACAATTTTGTTTAAATTTTCAAAACACGAACATATTGTAATATTTGAAATGGTTGCAAAGTCAGACAAACGAAAAGAGGTATTTTGTTATTTTTCGTTCAATTTCTTTGTACTTATTGATTTGAATTTTCGTTAAAGCCGAAGAAGAAAGAGAAGGAGCTAAACATCGGAAGCCGACTCGGATTGGCTGTCAAGACCGGTAAATATTGCTTGGGCTACAACCAGACCGAGAAGACTATTCGATCTGGCAAGGCCGAATTAGTTATTGTTGCCAAGAACGCCAATCCCTTGGATAAGAGCAAGATCGAATATTACGCCATGTTGGCCAGAAAAGGCATCCACCACTTCGACGGTAACAACACCGATTTGGGAACAGCTTGCGGTAAATTGTTCAAGGTGTCCTTCATGGCCATCACCGACCCCGGGGACTCGGATATCTTGAAGATTGAAACCAATGCTTAAATATTTTCCATAATAAAGTGTTTTGGATTAAAATCTTTTTTATTTTCAATTATTTCATGTTGTGAAATTTGTGGAAGATGCGATATATAATAATAATAACAACATTTATCGCTAATATTTTTTTCGCTAAATATGTGATTTGTTTCAATATTACGTTTGTTTTATATCAAATCTTTTAATTCATTTGTTTTTAAATTCGACTAACAAATCAGATCTCATTAACTTGTTCAAGATTTTCTACAGTTTTCTCAGTCTCGATTTACAACGAGAAAGTACAATATTGATATTTTATATCTTAATATGGAATTAAGATGTTAAATGTGATTCTTGTGCCCGACTGCATTCGTTTTTTATCTCCCAATATTTAAAAAATAATATTTAATTTATACATTAAATGGTCTATCATATTTCCCTTTTTCATAAAGGGGTACTACTGCACTTAAATAGGGTATTCTTAAATAGGTAGGGTATTAAATAGGTAGTATACAAGCTCACTAATAAAAATCAGCTATTTTTTCATTTTGACATGACACTGCTCATTTAAAAAAGGCATTGATACGAAGGAGCAGGAAAAATAAATATAAAAAAACACAATAAAATCCACAAAAAAACGAAAATACACTAACATGGGTACATTTTTTTGAATTTTGAATGCGCCCTTTTCTTTTCATATAGTAATTTAAAATTAAAAAAAAGAAATAATTTACAAATTGAAATAGAAAATATGGGAAATTATTACTCTAAAATCATTAGACCCACTAAGAAAACCAAACAAGAGATGAATCATAAGAAAAAAAGTCTTTGCTTTGTTCTATTTACATGTTTTACATTTATATAATCACAAATTTCATTCGATATCGATAATAACTAATAGAAATAGTTGTTGAGAATTTTATTGCAATAATAAATAAAAATTTAAATATGTATTAATACATATTATTACACATAGGGCCCTTAACAAATGGCAAAATGCCATTTTTACTTTTATATACATTACTTTTTATATACTTTTATATACATACTTTTTTATATATACCTTATATTACCAATATTCTCCAATTCGAAAGACAATAGCGTGCGGTAAATTGTTCAATATGTCCTTCAAGGCCATCACCGACCCGGAGACATGGATACCTTGAAGATTTAGACCAACGCACATTTTTTTTGGTTTTCAAAATACTCTATTTTTTATTGATTTATTTTATTTTTATTAATCGATATTATTGATATATTTGTTATTATATTGCAAGGCAATTTTGTGCTATTTCTATATAGCGGTTTCGTTTTAAATTTGTCATTTTCATTCAACAAATTAAAATTATGAACTCCTATTAAATATCTATTTCTTCGAAATTCTAATATTCGATTTTTTTCAAATCTTACACTTTTGCATAAAAAAGAACTACTTTCATAATAAACTTCATCATTAACAATTTTGTCTACGTTATTCGATAATCAAAAGGAAACAAGTAAAATAGATTTTCGAAACTGATTAAAAACTTTTTACTAATTAAATTAATAAATAATATTATTTTCTCCGCCTGGATTCCCTATTGCGTTAAATGTCCCGTCTCAGAATATCTAAAGTATTAGAAATAAAAGCTAATACTTTTGACTTTACACTATTTGCTCCATCCGATCTCCAGATTAACCCGAATTAAGGATCTTATTCTTTAATTATATCTTTTTATCCTGATTTGATTTATTGTTATAATTGATAATTGATTCTCAAACACAAATGTAATTGTTGCACTTAGAATGAAGAAAAAATATTTTCTGACATTCTTTTCTATACAAAATCTTTTCTATTTTTTGAGATTCTAATCTTTTTAAATAGATTAAAACACACTTCTATAATTGTGAGGGAAGATTCGGAATGTTGTAGGTTTGTTGTTTGTATGCTGTTTAGATTTGTGACTCTCCTACTCAGATGGGATTGATGTTATTAATTAATTATTTAAATCTAATTAAATGAGATTAATATTACATATTTTTGTTAAATCACATTATTTAAAAGTCACATGTAAATTATGTCTTATTAGTTACAAAACAAAGTTATTTAGGATAGTAACAGTTTTCTACTTAAAAAAGACACTTTTCTTGCCCTTTGCAAAATCAAATTGTGAAATCAAGTCATGTGTATCTGTTGTGTTGTAACTTTTGTAAATTATTTTTATTGTTCAGCTTTGTTTTTTTTGTTGGTTGTACATTGAAAATTATGTAAATTTTTATGTAAAAAAGGAATTATCAGATTTGATGGAAAATGTCATTTTCAAATACTTAATGTTAAACTTATTTTAGATACAAATTTAAAGCTTGAGATGAATTATTATTTTAATTTAGTATTTTTTTATCAACTCGTAAAAATCTTTTTACAACATTTTCAATTTATTTTTAAACATTAAATTTTCAGGATTTTTATTGAATGAAATTTATCCAATATGTAATATTTTATTAATTATTTTATGTTAGCTTTATTTTATTGTCAGAAATTTGTTTTACTGAACTTTTCTATAAAAAATAAAATTATTTGAATCTGGACTTATTATTGCTTTTTTGATTGCTGCAACATCTCTTCACTATCCAATTCAGCATTTGTTAAATCACTGAAATTAAATACCTTTCTTTCGTTTTTTCCAACCAAATAAAAAACGAAAACCAAATGAGTTATTCATTATCATTGGGCTGTGAAGACGATACCAATCGCTTATTGGAATTAGAAACCATATTATTAGAAAATTGTATTTTTTTTAAACTCCGAAACATTTGTCGAGATCGTCCGATTCCCAGTCACTTGCGACAAGAAGTTTGGAAAATCTGTTTCAATATCAACCCGCAAATCGATCAACTGGAGCAATTCAATGAACTATTCGATTTACCGAACCAAGACGTAAACCCACAAAATATCCCACTTCTGACACCAAATGAGGTAGGTCTTCTTAGAAAAGTAGAAGGTTGAATGAATGCTCAAATGTACCAGGAAACTATAATACATGACATTAATATTATTGGAAAGTGCTTGGTATTTCCAAAACAATAATTCATTTTTTAGCAAGATCTTGCACCACAACACCGTGCACTGTCGACATTTAATTTCTTAAAAAAGAAGGAAGTCGACCTTTTACCATGGCCAGGTAATTCACCAGACGCAAATCCTATCGAAAATGTATGGGGACTTTTAAAAAGGAAATTACAGACGATAAGGTGCACATCGTCAGAACAGCTGTGGATGACTGTTCAAAAAATATGGCACGAACTATCAAAAGACTAATTTCTTGTCTTGTTGAATCCATGCCTAGGCGATTAAAAATGATAAAGGACGTGAAAGGACATTCAACTAAGTATTGAAAGTTCCATGTAATAAATGTTTTGCTAAAAATTTGTTGTTGAAACCACAAAAGCAGACACTGATCCAGTTCAGAATAGGTGCATTGTCTCATACGCTTCCTATCATTGGTGTAAATGTCGCACTTTCAAGAGCAGACATTATTTTAGTTTCTACTTTGACCCAAATGTTGAGCGTTGAACGTGGAATTTTGAACTCCTCACACACTTGGCTCTTTTTAACGCCGGCCTTGACTTTTTTGATGGTTTTTGCTTTCACGTCAAGAAAATTTGAAGAATAGCTGTTTATCTTCATGTCAAACAGAAAGAATGAATGCTTTTAATCAAATGAGGCAAGGGTAGTGTTGTTAATAAATAACAACTATTTAAAAAAGAAATAATCAGGTTATGGAAACCTCTTCTTTATTCACTCAAATAAATTCTTTCTTGTGAAGAGAATTTAAGAATTTCAAATAAATTAAAAATAAATTAAAATAAATAGTAAATATATAAATTAATAATAAGATGTTAATATGGAATATTATCATGTGGGTATCTGGAGTGGGTGAGGAGAAAAATCATTTCTGCATTTTTTTCTATTGGCCATTAACTGGTCACATATAAGAGATCAGACTGGGTTCTCTATTCTGTCGTTTGTGCAAAGGAAATACACTCTATCTTTTCAGGAGCAAATTATTCCTTTGAAACAGCAATTTAAACTTTCATCAGACCAAATTAATCCTGCGTAATAGCAAATTTGCTCTTTCACAGAGTTCATTTGCTCTTGAAAAGGTGAAGTCTTTTCTCTTACTTTGTGATTGTGTGTAGCTGGTTGGTTGGTTGGCGCATAATGTTATTCTTTCTTTGAGTCGTGCGAGCGCACACACGAAAAATTCAAAAAGTGTAGTTTTCATGGGAAATCACCATTTGGGACTTAAAAGTGACGAATTACGAATTATACACATTGGCGAATTAAAAAGCATTTTATTCAGTAAGTCGCTATTTAAATTTTTGGGTCCATCTAAACTTGGCGAATTATGTGGTTTGGTGAATTAAGTGGATGAAGAATAACACGTAATCCCCTTAAATTTTTTAATAAAAAAATGCTAAAAGAATGACTTTTAATTCTCACTAAGGTACTAGCTTAAAACTAAAAAAAGGGTTTAAATATTTTTTGGTTATAAGCATGTAGCTTAGTAAGAATTAAAAGTAATCTTTTTAAAAAAGCATTTTTATCTTTAAAACCCTTTTGTCATTTCTTTAATCGCAAATGCAACAACATTTGTCTTTAAATTTTCAGAGATGCTGATCATCGTTGCACTGACCATTTTGACTCATTTCATTCGTACATCCGCCGATGGTGTTAACTGAAATCACATTTATTCCCCCCCTCAAGCATAAATAATTGCAGACGTACTCACTAATATAACTTGTGGTACTTGTATCGTCAATTAGTGCGCTAACAGTTACTCTTTGACATTTATTTTCTAAAATCACTGGAATAGTCCTTAAAGAGATAAATTCATTTTGAGATTCAGTTTTCTTTGTCCCCGTCATCATGATATTCTCCCGAAAACTTTGCTTTTTTGTATTATTCTGATTTTTTTTACATTCTTAGTGAAGAAGCCAGAGATGTTATGTTTTCCTTACATGACCTTAATGACATGCATGATCTATCGACTTCTTTGACCAGTTCATCAATCTCTGAGAACGCCAGCACCATCCAGGAGATTGATAATAGATCGTTAAATAAAATCGACGACGATTTGTGTAGTTCTGTGTCAATACAGAAATTATTACACAAAATATTTGACGAAACAAGGCATCGAAATTGCACAAAAGAAATCGAAATAAATTAATATTTTCGAGAAAATCTGTTGGCGATTGTGAGGAATATTTGGTGTGTGGATGTTTTTGTGTAGTTTTTGCATGTTCAAATGTTGTATGTTGATTTGGGATTGTGCCTCTCCTAACCAGATGGATTATCAATATTTAATTTTTTATAATCTGAAACTAATTTATTTAAATTTAGATTTAATATTCACAATTTTTAGTTTTTATTATTGCAACTTTTAAATAATTTTAATGATTTTATTTTTGTACATTTTTAAATAATTAAAATCAAATTAATGTTTAAAATGACTATAAAAATATTTTATGTTAGCCAATCAAATTTAAATTAAATATTTTTAAATAAAATAATCTTATCAAGTATAGTTCAGATTATAATGGGAGATATTGAAAATTGATTGATGGATTCTAGTGAAAGCAATAATATTGATCATCATAAAGATGATAAAAATTGTGAATGTAATAAATGTTCTGTCAAATGTGTGAGTTCTCTTAACAGCGATGCTCAGCAACTCACCAGCTAATGACGGCTGGTACAGTGGGGGGAGGTCTATTATAACAGTTACATGATCAATAATGTCCCAGATATTTGGATAATCGATTATCCAAAATTATTTGTTGCATAATTTTACAAAAGACAGAGACAATATCGAGAGAAAATATCAAATAGAGAAGCAAAAATATTAATTTTCAATAGCGAATTTGTTCTTTTGAAATATTTTGTGTTTGTTGACTGTCGTTATTAGATAATTGTTGATTTATTATTTTCTATGTACTCTTTTATAAATGAATTTTATATGGACAAAAAATTAAATAATAAAAAATATATAAATCAAAAAGATGTCAAATGGCACAAAAATAAATAAAAAAAAGTAGATCAAAAAATAAATAAAACGATAAAAAAATTTTGTAAAAAAATGTTGCCAAAATAGAATTTAAAAATGAACTAATTAAAAATAAAATACCACTACGTAAAACGTGATTCTATTAATGATTTTCTTTGTGTACTTGAAAGTTTTTTTGAAAAATTGTTTGAATGGATCAAAGTTTTGTAAAATGTTTGGCACAAAATTTTTATTGTTGAAAAAAAATTGATATTCGTCGATGTTGTTTTTTTGAAAAATGTTTGGATTACTAACTTGCAAATTTGGTCCAAAAATAACATTGAAATAGTTATCGGTGTTTGCCATACAAATAATTTATTGATAACGCCTACTTCGGAATTTTTGTATAAAAATGAAGAAGATGAAGATACAGATGCGCTGTTTTCATTTCCGTTAGACAATAATTGTGATTACCTAGAGACGGTTCTCGATAATAAGACAATAATCGGAACATGTAAAGAAGTAGAGGAAGCAAAGAGTATATACGAAGCCGCGAAAGAAAAGGGTCATAAGGCTGCAATGATAGAAATGAATCTAAGTATGACGGATGTGTTTAAATACCGTATTGGAAATTTTCTTAAACATTCTGAAGCGAAAATTAAGATAAAATTTGCGATGGAATTACAATTAAATGTGGCACGAAGTGAGATAAAAGACGTGGATCGATTTAAGTTGGCTCCACCACTGATTCTGAGGCCAAGATACACTCCATCAGAGTACGGAGAGTATACGAGATTGAGGCGAATGCCGGTAAGATTGATTTTTTACCCAGGAAATACCGAGCACCCAACCCCGGGAGTCCGCGACCGCTCTCACAGCAACAATGATAGAGTTGTTTTCCTAGGTTGGCCTTTAATTGATCGGTCAAAACTTATTAACGTCTCATTTGTTTTTCTTCTGTATTCGGTCTAAATCTTACACCAATTGAGTAACTGCTGGACAATTGACTCTTTATCCTCTTGACTTTTGTGCAACTAAAATCTCTCCCATTGCAGCAACAAGTTTCCGGAAATTTTTCTTTTAAGCTGTTTATAAAGAAACCCATTTTCTAGTACATAGGTTTTCTTTTGCTTATTTAATATTAAACATATGTTGTGCTCCCCTTTAAAACAACACTTTCGAAAGCTCGGAGCCCCCATCCGCTTTTTAGAGTTAAACGGCAACTCTGTTACCAACTCAATCTATTTCAATTTGAGCTTGGG
>MQRK01234793.1:0-11301 GCA_001938485.1 Girardia tigrina
GCACTTTTTTCTACGGTCCTTAGTTACGGGGTCACGGTTGCTATGGATACGGGAACCGTAACCATGGTTAGAACCGCCTTGGATCACTGTATCCGTTGCTAATGAAAAACGTCCCTTGGCTACCGTTACCCAGTGACCCGGAACCGTTGCTAGGGTGATCGCGACGGTTGCTAGGGTGATCGCGACCGTTGCTAGGGTGATCGCGACCGTTGCTAGGGTAATCGCGACCGTTGCCATGGTTATCATTCCTGGGGGGGGGGGTAAGTCAGGGAGAACTCTCATTTTCCCACTACTGTATAGAGAATTGTTTTATTATTTTGCATGGTTTACATGCAAAATAATAAACCATGCAAAATAATAAAACAATTCTCTCTACTTATTATGTATATAATTTCCATTCATTAAAAGACAAGAAACATTAATACAAGTTCATAGAATAATTCATAACTCATAATAACTGTACAAGAAAATAAATAAAGAAATATTTTATATGCATTATTCCTTATCATGATCGCCTCAAAAACTATTTTTACATAAGATTATAACTGATAAATTTGCAAGGGTTTGCAATCGTTTATCCTTCAATCTTACAAATTTGGAATTTGATTCTTCAAAGGTTGAATTTGATTTTACGATGTTTGAATTTGATCTTTCAATGTTTGAATTTGGTTTTACGAAATATGAATTTCATCTTTCAAAGTTTGAATTTAATCTTTAAATGGTGTAGAAGAGCAAATATTTTACATTTGTTTATTAATTTTCATTAAAGATGATGTCAAAAATCGAAATGGGAAACATAAGTTATTTTTTAAGGAAAACCTCTGGCGGTTATAAATGATGGCTTAGGCGTTATAAGTATATTTTTTCCCGCGCATTCTAGTTTTGATGATGAATAGTGGATCATCACAATTAGCAATAACATTGACATCAATTTTTATGAAGTCTGTTGAAGATTATAACGATAAATATTAAAAAATCTGTTATATGAGAGATATGTAGATGATATAATTGTCGATATTTAAAAATTTATCTCTCATATAAACATTTTTAAAATTTGTTAATGTTCTTCATTCAATATTAATTTCATTACAAAATTTAAAGTTAATGATTTAACGTCCTTTTCTTTACATTTATTAGAATACCTTAGAATACTAGAATTCTTTACTAGAAGAAATGGATGACATAAAACTGAATTATAAAGACACATACGAAGTACATGTATCTATGCAACACTAAAGAGTTTTGTTTGGAAAAATATTTATTATTTATAATATTTTTTCCGTTATTTATTAGAGTAAACTGTTATTGATTATTAAAGTTATTGATTATTTGTATTTATACATCTACAAAATAAATATTTCTAAATTATATAAAACACGAATCTCTGTTTTTATACATTATGATTATTATTAATTATTATAAGAATTTATTTTTATTTATTTCCTAATAAAAATGGCAAGTACTATTTTCCAGAAAGTAAAGTTTTTCAAGAACTACTTCAAAACTAATCATTTTTCGTGAAATTACAAAATCAGGAGACAAATTCCAAACTATGAATTATACATTTCATCACACGGTCTGTATATGTTACCTTTCTATGTAACTAAATAGTAAATTAAAAATAATAATTTTTAATTAAATGAAAATTACCATTATTAACCTATATTATTTAAATTTATTATATTTTATTATAATATTAATCTTTTGTATCTTTAATATTTATTAAATGATATAAATTTAAAATTGATGATGTTAAAAAACATCGACACCAGTGTTATGATAATTGTTATTGTTATAGTTATTAAAATTGTTCAATTAGCTGTCATATGTATATAAATTAGTATCTTTGTGAAACACCTATAAATGTCAGGCGATTGTTTTTAACATAAATAATATTGAGACAATATAATGATATAAATATTTTAAAATTCCTTTCAAATTCTAACCAAAAAACTAGAACAAAGACTACGAAAAACATTCACACTGATAAAAACTTAAAAAAATTAGGAATATGAAAGATAAAAATGTAAGAGAATATTACAAAATCAAGTCAAAAAGCTATAGAACTTATATTAAATGATACCAGCGTGTGTGGTGAATCATCTATCGAAAATTTAACTAAATATGCAGAATTGAATTCCGCAATGCAGAATTGAAATTGATTGCAAAAACGAATGAGTGCTTGCAAGCAATGGTAGACAATGCAACGGAGGTTGTCTCTTAGACTCCAATGAAATTTAACCCTAGTAAGTGCGGTTATCTATCTGTACCTTCTTCATCTGAGAACATCAATATTTATGACACTAACATTCCAATAGTTAAAGATGAAGAAAGATACCGTTACTTGGGTGTTGACTGTACACGATAATCCAAGAACACTCCCGAAGACTTGTTTAAATCCGCAGTTAAAGATATTAGAAAAATCAGCAAGTCTATGCTGTTCCCATGGTAAAAACTGGAGGCGTATAAAATATTTATTCACACCAGATTCACCTTTTACTTTAGAAATTACAATATACCGAATCGAGAACTAAAAACTACGAGAATCACGTAAAGATAGTCAGTCTTTAAGAGCGGCCTGGATGTCGAACTTCGATTACTATTGAAACAAATATGTGGCACAGCTCAGAACTTCTATAACGTATACTTGTATGCAGCTAAGGATCTTGGAGGACTTGGAATTGTGTCAGTGAGAGACGAATATGTAATACAATCGATAGTGCAAGTATTTCGAAATCTCACTTGTTCGGATTCGACATCTCAGGACTTAACACTAAATAATTTAGTAAAAGCACTAGATAAGTACAACAAAACAGATATAGACAGGACACTCTCGGATTGCTTAGAGTGGTTAAATCAAGGTGTCAGAGAGAACGGATACAAATCGTGGTGGACAAAGATTCGCAACTCAATTAAATATCTCGATTCTATTGAGTTGCGAGCAAGATTCACCACGAAAGAACTTGGAATTGGTGTAAAGATCAACACTGATACGGAGTCGGTGTTGATTTCTAAAACTCACATCCACTCAATCTCCTCCCAGTTCCATCGTTTGTATGCAAAAGTAAAATTTACAAAGTTGAGCAAACAAACCATGGCTGGAATCTCTACAGTTGCGATTGCGGATAACAATTATAGTGTTGGTTTCATGCACATTGAAAACATTACAAACGAAGAATTGTGATTCTTTCACTGTGCTCGAACAAACAGTCTTTCAATTAATTTTAAACCGAGAAAACCACGTAATGAAACACTCTACTGAGCGTGCAGCAAGGCTACAGAGACACAGATCCATGTCTTGTGTCTCTGTAAAAGAAATTGTCCGATGATTCTTGCCCGACCCAATGTGATGATGCAGATTGTCGAAGAAGCAATATCATCTGAAAAACCAATCTTACAAATAATTAATGACTGTGAGTGGGCGTGGTCTGACTCGAAAAGCAGAGTTGACTTACCAATATAAAAAATGTGTAGAAAAGAACTCAGGCTTATTAATGTCAAAACACCAAACAACACTGAAAACTCTAAAGAAAACAAGAAAAGACAATGAGACAAAATATAAAAACCTGAAAGAGGAGGTCAAAAAGCACCACAAAGGATGGACAGTTCGACTGGGTACCATTGTGGTGGGTTGCTTGGGTTCCTGGCCAAGTGAAAATGAAACAATACTCAAAACATTAAAGCTCTCAGAGACGACAACAAAGAATCTGAGACGCATGTGTATTATCTCCAAAGTCAAGCATTGTACTTTGACATGGAGCAAACACAACACCCGCCATTGGAACCCCAACACGTCAAATCCAGCGACTGTTGCTCCTGCAACGGTTGCAGCAGATGCACCAATAGCAGAATAGAGAGTAGGGGTGAGTAATGCGCTCCAATCATCGACTCTAGTTCAGAGCGTTCGCCTGTTATCTGAGGATAACGATAAGTATTCCGAACAATAACGTGGTTTTTTTAGTAAATATTAATTGTGAAATTTTCGATAATAAAAATGATATAAACGCGATCAAAAATATCGATTTTAAATTAAAAAATATTTTAAATATTTTGTAAAGAATTGTTATTTTTAAAATATATATTATTTTAGAATAAATTTAAGTCGATTTAGAAATTATTTTTAATTTTCAGTTTTGCAAAGTTTAATCAGAATTTGATTGTTAAGATAAATGTCGGTGAATTGATTATTAAAAGAAAGTTGAAAATTTGTTTGAAATAAAAATTATTATTTGATGCTAATTAAAAATTTTGACAATTATGAATCCTAATTCAAATATCGAAAATAATATCAACGCAACTAACATATTCAATAAAAATATTGACATAAACATAAAAATTTGAAAAAGGTATTTTATTGAGTGGGATAAAAGTGAATAAAAGAACAAAAACCTAAATATTCCTCGGGGAATACAATGATATTATCTCACAACTATAAACCTTCCAATTAAGTTGAGTCACTTGATTGGACATTAATTGCTAGATTAACCGCTTTAATTATTAATGCCTTCCTTTTTTGGAATATTTGAATTCCTTAAATCCAAATATTTTTTCACTGTCGAGACTGAAAAGAATCGTTCATTACCTTTTCTTGATCTGTTAATTGAAAGGAAGGGTTGTCAATGACAACTTGTCATTATGAAACAGAGAACTATAGAAAGAAAACTGATACGGGGTTGTATACAACTCCCAAAAGTTTTTGTGAACCCAAATATAATCGTAAGATGATTAAAGGGTGGTGTTTCTAGGTCCACTTGGAGGAAACGTAAATTGCGGCTCCGGATTCCATAAATTCTCCAAAATTTCTACTATCTTGGCATCAGTCATAGCGGTGTTTGTCCACAGTCCAATGTCAGTGGTAGGGAAAACTTGCATGTCAATAATACAGGTTGAATTGTGAATACTTGCAGGAGAAACAGGACACACGGGAATAATAGGGACGATGGATTCCGTGTCATCCGAGTTCCGGGGTACTTTAACGAAATAGTTCAGGAGAGATACACTTGGTCTCTTAGAGGTGTGTTATATATTCAGTTGTGTTATATATTTGTATTTGATTTTCCAAAATTCAATTCAATTTATATCAATAACTTCAATTTGATCCAAATTTATCACATGCGAATTTATTTGATTTGATTTGACTAAACAAAAACAATTTCTTTTTTTTACACAATAACCTTTTAAAAAAAGGTTATTTCATCTATAGCTTTGTACCTATAGGCGGCTGACTATACCGCAACATTACGCACGTGTGTGCTGTGACGAATAGACAGAGAGAAATACAGGCAACACTGAGCTCCCCACCTTTGTCTATCTGGATACGGGTGAGGGTAGTACAAATTAGAACGTGTATATCGTTAAGTCTATTTATATAACCATAAAGGTGTTTGAACAATAGTGTTTTTATTGAAAAATGTTAAACCAATTATTTTTTGACAAGGTCAAGGGGGGTTACAACTCCAAAACTCCCCTTCCCTACGCAACTGATTGGGAAAGAGTCTCGTGGTTAATCCAGCAATTAATGCCCAATCAAGTGACTCATCAACTTAGTTGAAAGTTTTTGGGTGAAACATTAATTGCATAAATGATTGCACAATCATTATTTTAACATATGTAAGCTTTAAGCTGCAATCAGAAGCGCCTGATGATGACGGATATTCCGTCGAAATATATTGCATTAATAAAAAAATTGTATTCTAAAATGACGTTTTTTTATTTTTAAAACAATTGCCATTGTTTTTAAATTTATCACTAATACGCGACAATGTTTCATTTTGGTTTAAGAAATATTTAAAAAACAAATAAAAAATGATGATGATGGTTAAACTGTTGAAATACATGATAATGAAAAAAGTATTTTTAGATGAGCATGCGATGTTGTTTTTACTTTGTTTTGTTGTGATAACTATCGATCCTTTGATCTTATGAGACAATTTATATTCAGCGGAATTATAATTCACAAAATATTGAAATAAGAAATAAAACCTGTGTCTCTGAATGTTTCAATACAATTCGGTGAAACTAATAGTCCTCTTTTATCTTCTATGTCGGCTAACTTTTGACCGAAATATGTTCCACCTTGAGCTTCTTCAGATATATTATCCTATCAAAAATAAATTCTTATATCATTCAGTACACATTTACTAAATTCAGCAAAATTTTAAAAGTGCAATCTCCATCGAATCCCATCCACACAATGTTACCATAACAATTCTCTTTCAATTTGTTCTCTTTATTCGGTTTTATACAAACGAAGTCATTAATTTCAAGTTTTGTTACGATTCCAAATTCATTAGGTTTATCAATTTGATAGAAAGCTGATTTGATATTAGTTTATTTAACAATGTCAATTAAAAAGAACCATTCCTGAAATCCATCGGAGTAGCGCATTTCACATGATCCGGTGTCACATAGATCAACTCTTCTTTGCCATCCTACACATTCGTAATAATAACACAAATCCAAACACCATTTACTAATTTAATTCCATAACAAAAATTATTTCTTTCATCGCAAACATAATTTTCAACCACACCATCAGCAGGTTCACTGGCAACTTTAACAAATGCTTTTATTCTAAAATAGGTATGGAATCCCTCGTTTTGAGGATTGATAATTTCACGATAATCTGAACAATGATCAGTTTCAGGTAACCAAAGAATAAATTTACTTCTTGGAATTTCGTACATGTGATTTTTACCTGGAAATAAATGAAAATATTTTCATTCAATTAATATATAATTATTAATATATGCAGAAACCAGGACTCGTGTTTTATAAAAATGACATATACTGTACACGCGTATGCATAAAAATAATGATCTCATACGGTTTACTCTAATATAAACGGAAGGAAAAAAATTCAAAAAAAACATTCTAGATGACAGAAGTATCGATTGTTTGACTGATTTGAAAGATTTTCATTCATATTTCGATGAATGTCCTTATTACAAATTGTTTGATAGATCTATTCAAATTGTACCCATTCGATTTGTTGATTATACCCGTAGGATTACGTCAAAAGAGAAACCACTGAATACTAAGAGGTCAGTTATTGATTTGTCATGGTTAAAGTGTTGTTCGGTGGAAATAAACTCAAGATTGAACCATAAATGACTCGCGGTAGTCGTGGATGTTCGATAATTACAGATACAGTTTTAACATTTATCAATAAAACAAATCATTATATAGGATCATTATGATATCTAAATTGTGCAAATGTGAATACATTGTTTTAAAATATTATTTTTATACACCTAAAATAATATTTTAAATGATTTATTTCAAATCAAACAGGACAACTGCAATGACATTACATGTGATAAGTTCCTTTATAATTTATCAAAATAATACTTATTAGTAATATTAATATAATGATAATTAAATCATAAAATCATTATAATCACATAATTCAAAATTAAGATTCATTATTATCATAAAAGAATACCGGCCACAACGCTGCTCTTATTTTCATTGAATTTCTCCAAACAAATAACCGCCCAATAAGCATCTTCGTTGTCAAAGAGTTTTTTAAAATCTGCTACCAGTTTTGCATTGTCCTAAATAATCGATCAGTGGAACATTTTCGCTCTCGTAATTCCTATTTTACCGGATCGATTGCGATGCATTTATAACTCTCGATTTCTCCCTTCCATTTGAGAGTGCCACGAATTCCATGATGATCGACTCGGTCTCCAATCTCTTTCGGATATACGCTGTCCCTCGATAAAACGTAACTGTTTCCTTGGAAATCCTTATTGATTAAACCGTCATCATTAAAAACTAAATCATATCGTTTATCGAGTGTCATCAAAGATTATAAGTCGTCTCACATTTCCCCCAAATGTCATTCGCCACGTAAACAAACTCTTCCTCCTTTCCTTTCTGAACAAAAACAGAGATTATCGATTATATTCGCGCTCAATAAACTCACGAATGAAATGCCATAGCATAATATATCTCCCAAATATCCGACTGCCTTTACCGCTCCGACTTTCTTTCTATCGGCGCATTTTACAATCACCACATCATTCTCTCGATATCTCTCTCTTTCATCTGCTTCTCCTCTCTCTTTCAAATCGACAAACCTCTTTCCTTTTACACTGCCATTATAACCATCGATTTCTGTAATTTGAATTAATCAATTGTGACACTCAATCGAGACATTACCGAATATGTTTTCTGTTTGTCTAATGAGAACACCGCAATTATTTGCACATTCAAATAAGTAAACTTTATTAAATGTTCCATTTGTTCCCATATCGACTTCGTCCTATCGATACATTATTCGGATTTGTGAAAATATTATTTACTGTCGCAATTCCGTAAGCCGCAATGTCTTCATTAATCGTGCCACTCCACTTGACAGTACCTTTGAAACTTACAGCTCGAGGCTGGAACACGACACGATGACCAAGCAACGTATCTTCATTATTACTTGATCTTACATTCACCTTAGTTGGAATAATAAATCCCATTGCATTCTCAATCTCAGTCATCTCTGCAAATAAATCAAATTATCAGAAAGCAAATAGAAATAATAAATAATGTATTTAAATTCATGCAACACGTGCACATATTGATTTCACCAGAAATCCCATATTAAATAAAAAAATTATTTATTTAAAATTATTAACATCCTAAATTAATTTGAAATTGAATGTATTTTTTCTTATTAAAACAAACATTTTTACATTAATGATTTTCGTGATCAATTTGCATAAAAAAGACATTAATTAAATGATTTTCACCATTTTATTAAATTTTATTTTAAGTTATGGAAATGTTAACTTTATTGCATTTATCCATGACATTACATAATTTATAAATTTTCACGGAGTAGTAGTAAAAGTACTCGATATAAGTTTTATTGATTTCTTGAGTGATGAAAATTTTTCTAAAATTTCAAATCATTTCTATAAAAAATTAGAATTGGTCTACACATTGTCTAAAAAATCAATTGCTATCGATTTTAAGTAAATAGGATTTTGACTAATTGCAAATAAGAATTTATTAATCGTCTGGCCTAATAAAACAGTTTATCGTACAAATAAGATTAAAGTATTTTTATTTTAAATAGAGGCTTCATTTTTGACTGAATATAAAGATTTTTAATTATGATGAATATCTATTACACTGGTTAAACTTAATTTATTGTTTGTGTTGTTTAAGCTTATCAAAAATCAAGCCTAATTAATTCATTTAAAGTTATGGAAATGTTAACTTTATTGCATTTATCCATGACATTACATAATTTATAAATTTAAAATTGTATGATTATAACAATTAATCTCACTATTGTATTGCAATGTGAGGCAGTGTAATAAAAAGCAGTTGTTTAAATAGTCTGACAAAAACTGCGATTTTTGAGTAAATGAAATTGAAGTTAAAAAGCACGTTTTCTTTTTTGTTAACTTGTTTTTAATTTTTTGCCACGAGCTACTGCAACATTAAAAAATTGGAACTATGAAGACGCTGAAGATTGTACAAGTATACAACGGACGCAGCAAGTTATCAAACTGGTTCCAACGCTATCAATAATGAACACATTTGCTCCATTTGACGAGATGATGCGGAAGGATTTCGAGAAAAGTGCCGCAGTCCTAAAATAGGCTTTTGTTCCAAGCCTAAGCCTTTCGTGGGTGAACTTCAAATCCTAACGACTAGCGTACGTTAAGATTGTAGGAGTTTTTATTCCAGATATGAGGATATCTAATTCCGAAATTTGCAATTAAAAGGAGATTGAGCAACTTCAGTAGCTCAAGCTTATCTTAACGAACTTCGCTAGGACGTCATGAGAAGTGCAGAGACATAAAAATTGGAAATATCGCTGGGTTTGAACCTGTTAGTTAGATTGACCAATGGACAAACTCGTTACCACTTGTCGAATGGCTAAAATGCTGTGTCTGAGTCCCAAGCTGGCATTTTGAGTGCTTATGTGCAATCGGGAAACGGTACGCTCAGCACACGGCCAACCGAGCATCAACTTGAGAACTGTCACAGAATTGAGAATACTTTAGGTCCGGCCCGTAATGCAGACAATCAAGCCGAAGGGAAATTAATTGAGGGTCCCTAATACTGAGTGACGTTTCTGTGACGTACAACTGGCAATTATCTGGTCGATGATGTGTGGGAGAATGTTGAAGACTATGGTAGATACGGATTGTTTGAAAAACGGTCATAAAGTTGGACTGAGTGGAGCAATCGGTTCATATGATGGACGGTTCAGTGGAGGGTTTTCAGTTTAGGTGATTATATCGATTGAGTGCTGCAAAAAGCTGATCTTGGGCCGTGTTTTGGTAGTGTCGCAAATAGTCTGGGTAAGGAAAGATTTATTTCTCGGTATAGACGCAATCAGATAGGTCGTGGGAGTCTGGGTGGCAGGTAGCGGTTGTGGTATGTAGTTTTGGTGAATATTGCACTAAACAGAGGCGGACATCGTTGAGATACCGGTCTACCAGCGAATTGATCAAACGGAATTTTTGACCAAATTTATTGTTATTTCATACACAGCAACATGGAAGTAAAAGCATGGCAGGGCTCAGCTAGAGACGCTTCACAGAGCCACTGAATATTCGTCAGCCAAACATTTCCAAGATTCTTTCGCTTTTATGCTACACTTGGATTTCCAGGTAATTTGGATGATCATACACCTGTTCTCGTTTGTAAATGTCACTGAAGCATTTGGTTATATTCCTATAAAGAACGTCATATTTAATAATTGAATAAAAATAAACTCACCAATCAAAATTGATTTGACAGGCATTTGCATATGGCTCGGACCAAGTGACTATGTCTAAAATATATGTAAATAAGTAGGTTAAAAAAAAGTGGCATGCAAACTCAATACAAACACACTAGACACACACACAAGAACCATACATACTAACAAACACACCTTCTTTATAAGCATTATTATATGTCCATAATCATTATTATATATACAATTTAAAAATTTATTTATTAAATTATGAATCCAGTCAACTCAGACATAAGTAGCGCAAGTTCGGAAACCGAAAGTTGTCGCGAAAAAAGGTAAATAAAAGGTTTTTAGATTATAATTATTATTATATTATTTACAGCACATCGACCGCATCGGAAAATACCTAACCGAGTAAGAAGAGAGACCGAAAAATGTATTTTTTTTCAATTAAAATCAAGTTTAAATTAGTTATTAGGGTATCTAAAGTGGATAAAAGAAGGATAATCAACGCCTTCGAAATGGACCAAGATTATTACCTCTTGGGTAATCAATTAGGGTTAAAACGGCGCACCGTACGAGGAATCATTTACAGGTTCCGAAAA
>MQRK01234793.1:21303-37793 GCA_001938485.1 Girardia tigrina
GCCAACGCTGTATCTCTGCACTGAGAAGTCGTTGTTGTGATGCATCAATTGTTTTGTTGGTATCTAGTCGGTTTGCTAATTCCATCCATTTGCTTAATGAACAGATGTGATTTTTAGAAATTTCATGTTCCTTCAGCTGTCTGTGCAAATTTTTCCAGTCTCCAAAACCGATTGTCTTCAAATGTATGTCCATGTCACCAAACAAATTACATGAAAAAAAAACACAACATCTTTTCTTTTAGAGTATATAAGCCAGGATCTTTTAACAACTTCACCATTCTTGAGTACTTTTTGCGTGCATGAAGGACTAAATCTTCTGTTGTTGGCATTGACAGGAAATAGAAAAGATGGATTAGGTGCTGATGGACCATTTTTAACAAGAGTCACTCGAAGATCATCTGGAATTCGATCAGGCCAATTGGCAGGACCTGTCAGGTCTGTAGTTGGTAAAGTTTGAAAACTCTGTTCTTCTTCTGGCAATGCAATTGGCGAAGTCGTAGATAAATTTGCTTCATCTCCCAATTTAGATTTTTCACCTTTCAGCTCATTTTCCACTTCCAAGTTTGAACTTGTTGTTGTATCTTGAATTTCATGGATTTCATCACAAACACTAACATCACAAGGATCTCTCATAGTTGTTGTTGGCTTGCTTTTGGTGTTAATAAAAAAATTGCTTAAAGATCCAGAATCATTTGTTCATTTTCTTCTCTTCGTTTTTCTTTTTGCTTTCCGTAGAAATAACCAGATGACTTCTTTCTTTTATGTCCAACCATTTTTATCTATGGATGTCAGAAAAAAGTTAATACTCAAAATATTTCACACTTTTAGCAATACTAATAGGCTGTGATTTGGTCGAAATATGTTTTAAATATCTATAATCAATATCTATTATAGATATGTAATAGATAACTGTATACTACTATGTAATAGACATGTAACTCAAAACGCCGCCCGAGGCAGCTGCCTCTCTTGCTTTATTGGACTGTTATTTTGACATATTTCTATATTTTTATTATATGAATCTTCCAAAGTAATTTCAGTTATACAATTTAAACATAAGAAATTACTACAGGCGAGTTATCTTCTAATATTATTACAGTAAAGAAAATGCGATTTTATTTCATTTTTAATTTCTTTTGAAAAAACGATTACATTGAACCCGTTTGTATCAAAATGAGAAATTAATATCAGAACTAAATTACCTTTATAATCTGATTCAAAAACATTTACTTAATTCTCGGGGGATATTTTCTTATTAAAAATTTTAATATCTTCTGGTTTACTCGGAAACTGTATATCTTTAAAAATATTGTCTAAATATTGTTTCCTTTGATAATGGGAAACTCTGGATTTATTATTCATTCCCGGTAATAAGTATCTCATAGTGTGTGCAACAAAACATTTATTATCATTATTCTGAATATTAATTATAATATGGGATTTTTTAATTTTTTGTGGTGGATTAAGATATATTCTACTTGTGAGAAATGGTTGCAACATCATTATCAAAATTCATTTTTAACTCCAAAATTTATCTATTATACAACAATTTTCAAAGAAATTTTTCAACATTTTCTTTAATTCATAATTAATCCATGATCTCTATTTTCAAATAATTTTTAAATGATCTCAAATTGCAATCAAAATAATATTTAATTTTTAAAACATATTTATGAAAATTAATAATTTACGTATATTTTGATTTTAATGGAAATACTTATTTTTTTAATGCGTTGTTTTAATTTAACCTTTTATAATGTTTTTTAAAATTTTGTTTTTTTCAAATGAAATATTATATTCTGTTTTTTTAAATTTGCATTTTTTTATAAAAAAAAGCATGTAATTTATTTTTTGTATTTAATTAATTGATTTTAAAATTTTTAATAAAATTCAAATAAAATGATTATTTTTTAAAATACTGTTCTACATGTTATCTGTTTTAATCCATTCATTTTTTTGCTAAAATAATATGCTAAAAATAATATTTCGAAATAACAAATAATATTCTAATATTTCATAATAATATTTTATACAGAATATTTTCAAATTCAAAGTATTTTTATATACACATATTTAATTATCCTTTAATTTTTAAAAATTTCAGTTTGATTTGAATTCAAAACAATTTTTTAACCACTTAAACTTTGATCAGCGAACTAAATTAATTACCTCCTAATACCACTATTTGAATTTTTGTAAGGAGATAATTTTATATCAATACTCTGGATTTTTAAAATACTAAATCCAGATCCACATAATTCATGTATTTAAATCTCCAGGATTCATAATATAAACAAGTAGAATTTATTTAATATTTACAATCTTTTTAGAATACTTAAACAAATTAATAATCACAACTTCCCCTCTGTTATAATTCGTTATTTACTTTCTTAATCTACTCAATTCTTCGACAAATTATGTTTCCATCTTTCAGATTCTGTAGTTCAGATTGGTGTGGCGATATGTCTTAAAATTTGGTACGGTCCATCGAATGGGAAAGTGTCCTTTCTCAATTTTGTTGGATCTTGTTTTACAAAGACTTTCTGACCATCCTCGAAATGCAGATTTGTTCTTTTCTCTCTCTCCCAATTTTCCATTCGTCTTGCCGCTTTCTCTAAATTTTCTCTTACCTTCATCTTGATCACGTTGCTCTCTTCCGTTTTAACTATTCCTACTGCCGCATGTAAGTTTATTTTTCTACCAAACACAACTTTGAAGGGCGAATATCCGGTCGTACTCTGAACTGTTTCATTTATACAGAATTCTATCTTCGGAACAATTTGCCACCATGATCGTTTGTCTGTGTCTCTTTGCTTGTTACTATCATGTATCTTACTGTTTGAATAGTTCTTTCTGTTAACGCGTTTGATTGATGTTGAAATGAGCTACTAAATCTTTGTTCGATTCCATATTTACTGCAAAAATCTTTAATTTTTCCGCCAGTAAAACATTTTCCATTGTCTGTTAATATTATTTTTGGCTTCCCCATATCTATATATCCATTTTATCAACACGCATTGAACTATGGTATCTTCGTTTTGAGTAATAATCTCTGTCAAAGAGACCAATTTTGAAAACTGGTCCACCATGACCAATTGATATGGGTACATGCTATTCTTGTCACCCACATATGCGATATCCATCACGAATTTCTCTATAAACTGGTCACTTATTATTGGAATCAACTTCTCTTTTGTTTTTCACTTGGAATTTTTCTGCGTATACATTCGGGACATTCGCCTATGCTCCCATATCCAACAGACATCGCACCTCTTTCGCTAAATCTGGTAACATAAAATGATTTTGGATATACTTTTTTGTCTTTTTGATACCTATATGACATAAATCTCTGTGTATTTTCCTGATGAAATCTCTTCTAATTAGCTTCGGAGCAAATGAAAACAAACCATTTCCTTCTTGCCTACCCCTAATCCATTCTGATAAACTAATTGGTCCTTTAGTTGTAATAACTCCTTGGTGATTTCATTCTTTTCACCCTCTGTCATCTCCTGTATTTGTTTCAATTGGTTCAACTCTGAGCACTTTTCTTGTTCGTCTTTTATCCATTGAATTGTAGACTGAATCACCACTGTATTGATGTGTTTAACCCTTGCTTTTGTTCATTTTAGTTTTTCGTGTGCACAAAAAAATACATCGCATATTCGTGATGATCCATCTGCATTTCCATGTTCGTTACTTTTTCTTTACTTCAAATCAAAGTCAAAATCCACCATGTTTGCTAACCATGTCTGAAATTGAGGAGTTATTGGTTTGGAAGTACTCTTCATATACACCAGTGCTTTATGATCAGTTCTTGCTGTAAATCGCTTGCCATATAAATATTGCATGAAATGTAACATAAACTCTTGTAAAGCTAATAGTTCCTTTCTTGTCACACAGTACAATTTTTCATGTGTGGTTAAAATACTCGATGCATACGCGCTTACTACTTCTTTCTCTTCTGATATCTGACTTAGAACTCCTCCTATCGATCCGAATGATGCATCTGTATCTTAGATGAAATTACTATTCGGGTTCAAAAATGCTAATATTGATGCACCATATAGCTTTTGCTTCAATTCGTTAAAACTTCTGTCGCACTCGTCTGGCGAAAATATTTCTTTACATTTTCCGCTATATGCACTGTGAAACGGTGCTGTTAATTCTGCGTAATTCTTGATAAATCGTCGATAGTAGTTACACAGACCTAAAAATGCTCGTAAATTTCGAGTACACTTTGGAATCGGAAAATTTTGAATTTCTGCCACTTTCAATTTATTTTTTGGGATACATTCTTTGTTAATTGTATTTCCCAGAAATACCAGCTCCTCCACTCCGAATTTGCATTTCCCTGGATTGACTTTTAAACCTGCTTTCTTCAGTCTATTCAGTACTTCTTCTAATAGGCTCATACGATCCTTCATTGATTTTGAGTAAATTATGACATCATCTAGATATATATAAATCCAGAGAATAGTAAATCTTCAAATAATGAATTCATTATTCTCTGAAATGTTCCGCGTGCTGTTGAAAATCCAAACGGTACATGGTTAAAACAATACTGCTGTGTTCTTGTGCAAAACGCAGTCTTTTCTTGAGAACTTTCATCCAATGCTACTTGATGGTATGCTTTGCCTAAATCTATACTGGAAAAACTTCTGGAGCCAATCAGAGTATCCATTAACATTTGTCTGTCTGGCATTGGAAAGGAAACTTTCTTTGATACATCATTCAATTTTCTGAAATCTAAACAAATTCGAATACCTCCATCTTTCTTTGGCGTAATGACTAACGGGGAGTTCCATTCACTTTTACATTTCTGAATTATTCCTGCCTTTTTTAATCCTTTCAAAAATCCTTCGATTTGACTTTCTAAATGAATCGATTGCCTTCTTGGATTCAGAAAAATTGGCTTACCTTCTGTTTCAATTTTATGGACCACAATATCCGTAAATCCCAAATCATATTCATGTTTCATGAAAACATCATCATATCGTTTCACTAAGTCTTCCAATCGTTTGTTTTGCTTTCGCAGTTTCATATCTTTCTCCACTATCACAACTGACTTCTTGGTAGTTTTTTCAAGTTTGATTCAGAATTTATGCATGACATTAACACCTCCAATGACTGCCGGTCGAATTGCTTTCACCACTAAAAAATCTACCGCATTGCACTCTTCTTTCCATTTAAACTTCATTGTCATTTTTCCAAAACACTTATGGCCTTCTGAAAACGCTCCATTTAGTATAATTGGGCTATTTCCTAATCTGGGTTGTCCGATTTCCAACCACATCTTCTCACTAATAACTGAAACACCCGCTCCACTATCCCACAACAATAATACATTCTGATTGTTCAGCTTAACATCGCTCCATCATCTACCATCTGACCCCTCTACTATCTCTGCAATTCGATTTTTTGGATATTTTATGCCGACTCCACAGACGAAATGCTCAACATGGAGTCTCTAGCATTTAAATTATCTTCATATTCATATTTATATGATACTATATCCACATTTTATTCATTGTCGACATCTTTGATGTATACTACATTAAACATTCTTAATATTATTACAGTTTCTGAACCCATGTCCACGTTTTCCACAGATTAAACAACGATTATTTAAAGGACAATCTTTACTCAAATACTCATGTTTTCCGTAGCAATAACAATCCCTTCTGGTTAAATGCTCCTCTTCTGGAGACGGAAATCTCTTTATTTTATAATATAACTTCCTTGTTTCGTACCAAGCCGAATGCACCAGGCGATTATATTGTTGTTTATCTTCTGACATTCTAGTGGATCCTTTCTCATTACTTTTATTAAATCTTTCCGATGGTATTCTACGCTTCGTTCTTAATATTGGTTATCTATCGTTTGTTTCATTCAATCGAGCTGTATTTCTTCTATGTTCAGGTTCTCATATCTACTAACTTGATGTTTGTCTTTCTTTGCCATTTCTGCATACGATGTTTTGACGGCTAAAACATCATTTCTTTCTTCTTTTAATATGTTGTCCTCATAAATCTTAGCTTCCGCTCTCATTTCGTCCACCGATATGTTAGGTTTGAAAACAAATCGATCCTTCAGAACTTGAGATTTTATCCGCTTTTTCAAAAGTTCATTCAAAATTTCTTCATCGCTGTGTTTCCTAAAATTTTTACTTGTTTTCCGAACCCTTAATTCGAATGTTAAGAATCTTTCATTCTCACCTTGACAAATTTGGCTTAATTTGTCCAAATCTTCTAACAGCGGTACTTTCTTTATAAATGTTTTCTGGGACAAATTTTTGGATTCTACATCTAACATTGGTTTCTTACCCTCTTCTGTTGCATTCCCCCAAAAATTTTCGCTTCGTCTATCAACAAATAGTTACACATTTCTGAGAATGTTAACCCAAAAAATTCTAAGCATTGGCATATGTCTCTATATTTGACCTTCTTCAGAATCCACTCCATTGTACTCCTTCATTTTCTTCTCGAGGGTTTCCTTAAAGATTGATGGCAGTTCTAGTTTAGGAAGCCTCAAAATTTTTATTGGAACACCAGTGTGGTCGCCAGTTAAATCTCCAGGTTTCACTTCAGGATTCATAATATCAACAAGTAGAATTTATTTAATATTTACAATCTTTTTAGAATACATAAACAAATTAATAATCACAACTCATGTTCTCTTACTTTATTATTTATAATTAAGGGTAATTTTGGAATATATTCATTTAAATAAACCTCTATTATTATTCTCTCTATCTGTTATAATTTTAAAGTTATAATTTTGTTATAATTTTTGTTATAATTTCATAATTCTTTTTTATAATTTTAAATTTATAATTTTTTATTATGTCTTCTATTTTTATATAGTCAACTTTTAAAATTATATAAAAAATAAATGGATATATTAATTTATTTTCTAAATTATTATAGATGCTCATTATGTGATCAATATCTTATATATCAATTTCAGTTTTATCTTCATCAAATTCATATTCCATATTAAATATTTTTTTTCTTTTTTATTATGAAATATTTCAACATAATAAATTATTATTTCTTCATTATTTTCTTTTTACAAGAGCCTTACTTTTTTTATGTGAAATTATTCCAGTTATATTTTTAAAAAATTTTTTACATACGTTACAGTAAAAAGGATTGTTACGGAGTATGTCATCAGAAGAAAATTTGTGAGTTAGAGTGGAAATGCAAGATGAGATTATTTGCATAACATTGACGAGAATAGAAGAAAAAAGAAATAAGAATAAATTAAGTAAATTAAAATTTAAATAAGATAGAGAGTTAAATTTAATAATTATATGAAGAATAAAATAATTAATTAAATTGAAATTTATAATGAGAAATTCAATTTTATAAGTTAATTAAGAATAAATTAAATTTAGAATTTTCCGGTTTGACATTAACAAGTTTTAGAAAAAGATCGTTCCTCAAATTAAAGTTTATAATTAACTGATTATAATAGTTAATTATAAAAAAATTGTTTGTTTATTGGAAGTAATTTTTTTGGGACATTGTTTTTTTGGGTGGAATTTTTCTTGCAAATAAATTTTTCAAGTTAAATTAGTTTTTTTATATTTTGATATGGATTCGCATTTTCTGGATGATGGAGTGTATTACGGAAACGGACTAGTGGGGCAAAGATTACCACTAACCCACCTACGCAATCTTATAATAAACCAAATAAAAAAGTATATACACAACTGTCGAAATTATAATTATATATATAAACAATTATCAACAGATGACAGCCAGGAAAAGAAAGGAGACCGTTTGATCACAAAAGAATTATGTCGATAACACTAGCAAGAGCCAAAATAAATTTGTCACAAAAAACAAACAAAATGTTTACTTCGAACTGAGGCTTCGACAAACGTTCTTGGACTTAGATATCGATATTCGGCTAAGGTACCGAAAATGTCATAGATCGATTTCTGTTCCGTTCGATTAGATTGATGACTGTCTTTGTTCTTCTCGAAAATTAGGGTTCTTCTATTGATTGTCCTTGATCGGTGGTTAAGATTTGTCAGATGTATAGTCCTGTCTCCGGATTCTTAAAATAGTCCACTGGGTTAAGGAAACCAGTCGACGGCGATTTTGAACCGGAATTTTATTATTCGGCGACTTTTACCGATGTCCTAACGATAGATCCGTAATTATAGAGATCACGATATCGTTAAGATTATTTTGAATTTGTGATCAATTTTTTTATTGATCGTTTTTATTTTTTATTACTTTTATATTGCCATAGGCAATATTCATAATTAATAATTATGATAATTTGCCTTTCACAAAAAACTAAAAAGAATTCCAAATGAATTTACAAATAAATATTTATAATTTCATCATACGAAATTAGATCACAAATTATTCTTATATAAAAAAAATATCAACACAAAAAATTGATTAAATTAAAAAAAACTGATAAAAGGTGGAATATAAGAACGGTGAATGTCAGTCTTTGAATTATAAAACCCTTTCTTTGATAAATCAAAAAAAAGTAGACATTTGAAAGAATATACACGTTTCGCTGTTGCATTTATATATAATCAAATCTAAATATCACTTTAGGTAACACACACTGACGCGCGCATTAAAGGATACAAGTACATACTCATACACACACTCTCACACTGCCGAGGAACACAAGTGATCAAATATTTGTCATCAGTAGTGCTAGATAGTAATAAACAAAAGGTATAAAAGTTTTCTGGGCAGATGACACTATTGGTCCCAAAATTCAAAATAGTGTAAAGAAGAAAATCAAAGTCTGCAACAGAGTGCCCATCAAATCTAACATGGCGGCCTTTGCCACGAACGTGGACTACCTATTTTCGAGATTAATTCCAGAGCATCTGAAGAAGGATAACCCAGGTCCTTATAAGAAACTAATAAAATAATTTTCCTACTGTATTCCTTTGTGAAATGAACTTAGATGCGACAGATGCCACCGACAGAGCCCTGGACTGACTATTGCAGTGCAAATGTTGCTACAAGACACAGAAAAGCAACTGCGAGAAATAATATCCAAAGAAGAGCCACAAAAGCAAAATCGATGGTCATTGAGACACTACGAAAACTCAATCAACTTGAGACACCCGAGAAATTACTGAATGCCGACAACAACCTCAGAAGAAAAGTCAGAGAAATTATTGATCGGCACAAGATTGAAATCAACAACTACAACGCTGTTGGCAGACAAACCTTCTCCGAAGAAACAAAAACCAATTCACGAAGCGAAACCGGATGAGTCAAAATTTCTAAAGCCAATCACAATTTCTGACAATGAGACAAACTTGCTCAAAAAAATAGCCAAAAACCAGGTCTATCAAGCAGACCTTGATGCTGGGACTGAACAAAGTCAATCTATTGAACCCAGCGACTCTGAAGACTCACAAATCGACGATAACAGCTCAGTCTGTTCAGAAAGATCAGACATCTCCCTCCTCAAAACCCCCCGGGTAAAAGACTTAGAGGACCGAAATGCGCTCAATGACAGGTCGGCTCCATAATCCCAAAAAACTAGGAGATTATGGAAAAGCCACCAGAACCTGACCCCAGATATTGGTTCGATGACCTAGACATTTATGCCTATTTAGAGGCCATCGAAAAGCCAGACGACATCCTGCTCGCACCGAACTGGGCAATCACCAGAACCTTCGAAGGAAAGGATGACCTCTCATATATTTTACGAGGATACAACCTGGAGAAAATACAATACTGCATTTCACCAGTCAACTATGTATTCGTGGTGTTTAAAAACATGTAAACATATATTGGGAAACTGAGTCGTTTGGCTTTGAGCCCCCAGGTTATCGGTAACCAACCATAACACTATCATACTAAAATAACCCTCTGCATGTATATTTTAATTCCTACTCTCTCAATATCTATGACCACAACTTGCCTCTCACCAAGCATACCATTTGCACGCAGTGATAAGTGATGAGGACCTTCCAGGTTCCAGATCTACACAAGTTTAAGACCAGGTAGACCAGATCAGCCCTAATAGGTATGATGTGATGTTAGATTAAAACGATTTTTATTGATGCAGTAACCCCATGTTGTGTTGTATCGACCCCCGTCACTGTATGTTACATTTTGTTATGTTGAACCCCCTTAGCAGGTAGAATAGCTATGACAACATTTCATCTTTTAATATTTTTATCATTATAAAACTATTTACAAAAGTATGGGACTCGAATACCCTAACGCAAATCCTCCATTCATTTGTATGATTTTGATGTCAAGATAAAGAGTTATAGAAGAAGAAAAAAATGCTAACAAAATTTTAAACTAATCAGTGCATGCAATATTTTATAAATAACTCATAAAACTCATATAAAAATTTTATTTCGAAAAACATTTAACTACATTGTCTATGCTCTTACGGAGCCTTTGACGCTTTCGTCTATTTACATAATCCTCGCCTCGATAATCAGCGATACACCATTGAGTCCCTAAGGTGCGCGATTCTTTCCCTTTGTCGGCCCTTAACTTTTCTCTCATGCGGATCTGCAGCTGCTCAGAGTATAATCGCTCGAGCTCTCGTATGCGACTCTCCATTGCTACACCTCGTCTTACTACACGAGCGTATTCATCAAGCTCTATAGAAGCTTCCTTCGATACTCTCAACTTCAGTGATAAGCGCTCTATGCTATCTCGCAGATTCAAGATCACTTGGCGATCTGTCGCCCTGGCTCTCTTTAATACTTTGTTCTCTTGTTGTAATTTCTCAATTACTCTCTTAGCTTCCTGCAATTCTATCTCTTGTATCATCTAAAATTATAACAGTTATAATATGAGTTGTTGACCTATTATTTAAGCCTTATTCTACGTGAGCGGTCATGAAAGGTAGCAGTCGGATTCCGAAACTGCCTTCCGGTATGAATTCTTGAGCTTTGCTGTCACTCAGAGACTTCATAAACCGGGGACTTATTCTGGCCGCGCTAAAACGCATGCCGGAACCAGCCTTCAAGAATTTATATTTATCTGATTTTAGATACTGCCCTACCCGAGGGTATTCGAGCTGAGATAAATCACCAAAAATATTTAAAATAAAATAAATGATTATAAAATATAATTTGATAATAATAAAATGATTTAACATAAACATAATTAATAAATAAATCGGGTGACCGACCGCTTCGGCAAAATAAACTCAAATGTTCGGGGCCCGAGAAAGAGAGTAATCCATTACCTTCTCTCTCGGACGCGAAAATTTTAACAATACCAACCTTTCTATAATCGAATTGTCTTGAAAATGTATTTCAAATTTTAGTCAAAATTGTCTCTCAAATTTAAGCGCTTTAAGTCTCAAACTTTATTCAAATTTGTTCTCAAATTTAAGTGTGATTTAAGTGCTTTTTGGTTCTGATTTTGGTCAAAAACTGTTCAGTATTTATACTAGGATTTCAGTCTAAAACTGTCGCGTGTTGAATCTTAATTGGTCCACTTAGAGTTCCAAAACGCTGGATCCAATTCTGTTAAAGCACGTCACTTCCAAATTTAGTGACTGCCAATTTTAGCAACTTTTAGAACATTTGAATCATGCTGATTCAGCGATTTTCTAAGTCTAAAAGTACGTTTATTTTATTTTTTGTTTTAATTTTAGTAATTTTATCATTTTTTCAAGCCTGTTTCCGGACCTTCTGATTGCTCTTGTTTTATCGGACCAAATGTATCCCATCGGTGACGATGTCCTGCGCGCGCACTTCAAACCGCGTTTCCGGATTTCAACGGAAAGTAAGTTATATTCGCTTTTTCCGTTTGACCTTTAACTTTTTATATATTTTAATTCGTTTTTTACCTCACGGAGCCAGCATAATGCATCGGCCCACCTCTGTGACGATCCGGAGGAGAGTTGAGGATCTATTTATTTATTATATTCATGTAAATTTGACTTTAACTCTTTCTGGAAATTTTTGATTTTTTAGGTGAAATTTTCGATTTCATTTTTCAGGATTTTCGGTAATTGCGTCTCTCGGTAATCCTCACATTAATCGATTATGCGTTTTGAATTATCTTTTAATTTGGCTGATATTCGTTATGCGCGTGATTTCCTCGGATCTTATTTTCACCTCAATTTTCGTCGGATTTTCATGCGGAGTTCGATTATTTCCGTTAATCTGTTTATTTCTGATTTTTTGGTAATTTTTCCAGATTTTTTCCGCATCAAATTCATTCTGTTTGATACATTTTCGATTTATAATTTATTGCGGCTTCGATGGATATTTATTATTATTACGTTTTTGCAGCTTTTTAAGTTGCTCCAGATCGATTGGAGTTTATTTCAGTGGCGTCCGCATAATATTGGACTCATTGATTGATTATTTTGAATGATTTTCGATTTAATTGATTTTTTATGTTTCTTTTTGTATTTTTCTATTTTCGCTGCGTATTTTTTCATAATTTCTATCGTATAATTTTTATCATAATTTTTACGAATTATTCCGCTTTTATTGATCGATTTTCATTCAGATTTGCGTTTTTCGATCACAATGTTACAGTAAAATACAATTTTATTAATTTTTAATTATTTTCATTCGAAATCTTGGTCGATTAGTGTTGATTGCAATGTTTTCGCATCTTGTTGATTTTTCTACTATTTTTTCAATTATTTTATGAATTTTTCGTCTTCATTTTGTGAGATTTTCATCGTTATTTCTTTATTTGGCGATGTTCCAATTTATACTATTTTTGTATTTACTTGCTATTTTCTCTCATTTTTCGATGCGATTGTGATCTTTTATTATCTGTTCGTATTTTACGAGTATTTTAGTGATTTTTCCGACTATTTTATTGGTTTATTTTATTCAAATCCATTCATTAATAGTTATTTATTGATTATTTATTTATTATTTTTACTTCGATTTTGTTATTTCTCTGCGAATTCTTAATGGATTTTCGTAATTTTTATTTTGTTTTGTTTGTAAACTTATTTGGAAATTTTTCATTATTTTTGCAGATTTTTATCTATTCATTTGCATGCTTTATTCTGATTTTATCGATTATTCGTCCGTAATTATTTACTTTTCCGCCAATATTTACACTTTTTATCCCATTTATATACATTTTAGCACTTTTTGTTGCTGATTTGTTACAATTCTTAGGTTTATTGTGTGTTTCCTCTAGTTTTTCATGCTAGTTTTTCATGCTTTTTTATTTCTGATTATTTTGTTTAAATCGATACTCAAATGTTATATATTAAATGTTTTATCTTAAATTTTGATTCTAACGAAACATATGGAAACACACATTGGTTCACCATGTGCTGCACTAAAGTTCATGTCTTCATCTTCAACTCCCTGGTGGATTGCCCCAATGAAAAACAACTAATGACACTTATCACTCTATTCATCAACGCCCTCAACAGAACTGTGACGGCCAAAAACAATAGACTCTTTAACGTTAAACTTCCGGTAAAATACAGTACATGCGAAAACAAAACAACAATTACGACTGTGGGCCATTTACATGCGGGTTCATTGAGAACTTTATCAAAAGAAGAGAAAACCCTCTGTTCGACATCCACATTAGTGAGATTAGAATGAAAGCACACTCTCTGCGACCACAAAGATCTAGCCAAGCAAAACCGCAAAATATAGGTGGAGGAAAAGAATCTGTACCCACTAAACGACAAAACAGCCACTAAAAAAGAAATACTCGAAAAAAGAAAGCAAAAAGACCGAGAAAGAACACAACCAGAAAAGGCAAGTCAACGCCGACCTATACAACTTTCGAACCGACCGAATGTCCAACCTGATTCATAATTTACTGACTCAAGATGACATTTTGATCTTGGACCACAGAATCACCCACAAGATAATCATGGGTAATGAGGAATTCATTAAGAAACATATCTCATACTCGTCATTCATCGGCAAAAAAACTTGTCCTTTGCCCACTATGCATCTCAGACGTGCAATGGATCTTGATCTCATTCAATCAAGAAAAGCGCAAGACAACCATCTTAAACAGATTACCAAGGATCTCGAATGAACAATGGGTGGCCATCAAGACCTTAAACACCAACCTGCACTCTTTTTACAGAAACCACAACAATAATTCGGACCCAGAGGAAATTGAAACGACAAAATCTGAACAATTTGCTGGAAACGGCTATTGGATCGCAAATTATATATACCAAATAATAAACAATGGAAATGTCAATGAGGATAATCGAGAAACTGTCTGGGAACTGTCTAAGAAGAGACGATTCAACAAAATCTCTGTACACCTTTCAAAAAATCCGAAAGGAACGGAACCGAACCAGACATACCAAAATCGAAAGACAGCCGCAGAGGAATTCCTCAAATCCGTTATCAAGGAATCTATTGAACAATTCTCTGACAAATTCAAACACTTCATCCTACAAAAACAGAAAAAAAGTTGCAAAAAACCCTACAAAGGAAAGATCAGCAAGGACAGAGGTAAAAATGACAAATACCTCCATATCAAGTATAGAACTGAGCCCAAAAAGACAATCCTCTCTGAATCAAAAGTGAATGAGAGTCCACCAATTGAAAAGATTCAAGAATATGGTCGGACAAAGACACCAGACCCACCAATAACCGACTAGACACAATGTTCCCAGAACGAAAAGGGTCCAGATTTCGAATTCAAGAAAATTACCGAGGCAGAAATCATGTCTGTTCTTCAAAAAATGAAAAAATCTAGCCCTGGGAAATCGAACATTACTTACAAAGACATCGAATACTGTGATCCCAGTGGAAAAATCCTAGCAAAACTGTTTGAGAAGATTATGGAAAATAGCGACTTACCGAAAAGTTGGGGTGAATTCATAACAATACTGATCCCAGAACCGGGGAAAGACGGTAAATACAATGAAGTATCCTCAGGGAGGCCAATAGCACTACTAGATTACATATACAAAGTATTCGCGTCCTGTCTAACATCCCAACTCGAAAAATGGATGACAGGGAATGACCTTATCTTCCCACTTCAAAAAGGAACAGGCACATCCGATGGTTGCGCAGTACACAACAACGTGCTAAGGATCGTCTTAGAAGAACTAGATGAAGTCCATGTCGCCTTCCTTGATCTCACAGACACATTTAGCAGAATACCCATTGCCCATGTGATAGAAATTCTACGTCGAAAGGGAATGACATCAAAATTATGCGATTTAATACGAAAAATCTACACCGATAACACATCCGAATACTCCTGCAATGGCCGCTCGATCCCAGCAATACCAATCAACAGAGGAGTTCGGCAAGGCTGCCCACTTTTGATACTTCTGTTCAATGTCGGTATAGACCCAATCCTGACAGAGATTGACAGCTCACCAGACTCTGGAATTAAAATTGGGACTCACAAAATATCCTGTCTCGCCTATGCCGATGATATCGCGCTAATTTCAAACACGAATGAAGGTCTCCAGGAAATGGTCAACAATGCTTTCCATTGGACCTCCTGGACATCCATGACCTTCAACCAAAGTAAATCCGGATACTTGTCTACAATAAATGGAAAAGAGAAAATCTTCATCAATGGTGAAGAAATCCCGACCGTGGACGACGAAAAAGGATATAGATACCTAGGGATTGACTTTACAAGAAAGACAAAAAGCTCCCCAACCGAACTATTTACAGGTATCATCAAAGACATGAAAAAGATTGCCAATTCCTCTCTAGACCCATGGCAAAGATTGACGCTTACAAAACATTCATCCACTCGCGTCTAATATTCTCATTCCGTAATTACAACATTCCGAATAGAGAACTATCTGATTACGGTCATCCCGAAACAAAAGACAAAGCCTTTGCGAGCGGTCTGGACAAAGAAATCAGAAAAATTATCAAACCCATCTGTGGACTCCAACCGACAGCAAGCAACGACTATCTGTATGCTGGAAAAGAGTACAGTGGACTCGGACTAATTCAGACCCGCGACGAATACGCCATTCAATCGATTATACAGGCGTTCAGGAACTTTACCTGCGAGGATATGAGTGTTGCTGAAATAACATTGATTAACCTGAACAACACCCTAAAAAACAAAAGAAAAACAAAAAGAGAAAATACAATCCCGACAGGACAATCAGTGAAATGTTGGAATGGTTCAATGAAGGCGACCGTGAAAACGGAATCGAATCTTGGTGGACCAAAATCAGAAACACCATCAGATATCTGGACAAGATTGGATTACAGACACGTTTTCTACACGATCACGAAAAGGGAATCTGCATACAGATTAAAGTGCTCCAGCGAAAACCTAACACTGTCTGCCGCTGACAACAAACCCCTATATTTCCAATTCCATTGATTATACCGCCACCAGAAATTTGCGGATTGGTCAAAACAATCAAGTGCGGGCAGATCGGCTGATGCCTTGAGCAAAAACAAAATCTCAAGCCAAGTATTATATGATGGTAGCCTAACAGCAACTGAATGGAGGTTCATTCATCAAGCTCGTACAGATAATCTCCCTGTAAATTATAAGTCCAAGAAGCCA
>MQRK01234803.1:3232-25654 GCA_001938485.1 Girardia tigrina
TTCTTTTATCAAACTTTATTTCAAATAACAAATATCAACAAGTCACAAATAATAATAATAATTCAATTCTTTGATGACAGAATACAAATACAATCAATATTTCGTGCGAGTTAACAGATAACAGTAAAAACTGTGAATCTCCCAAAACGAACGATGCTTTGATTTAAACTTAAAACTTTTCTATAAACCTTGTTCTCCCATACAGGGTACTACAGGTTTTATTCAACTTTGAAAAGGATAAAGTAAATATTAATAAAAACTCTACTTACGAACAATTCTCTTCAGTTAAAATTTCTTGGGCAAATTTTGGGGCAAATTAAAACTGAATTTGATGTTTATATAGTAATTTTCCTCAGCTTTGAAAATTGATGAGATAAAACAAAGAGTAAAATATTTATAATTTTTGATGAAGTAAAACAAACATTTATAATTTTTAATTCCAAGTTTTATTAAACTAAATATTATTTTGTTTGAAATTAATAATTTTACTAAAAGAATTATTTAAAAATTTCATATATAAAATTTTATCAAAAGTGTTCATATGTATATTTCGAAACCCTAACATATATATTATAAAAAAAAATATTATTATAAAAGTCATATATTATAAATAATTAAGTAAATTAAAGAGAAATTAAAAAAAATAATAATTTAAAATTTATTGTTTTCACATTTAAATTTGTCGATATTTCTTGAAGCCCGAACAAAGGTGTCTTTGTTCGGGTTGCTGTACTAATATAGTACAATTATTTGTACGATGACTTATTGCACCATTTTCATTCTCATTGATTGTGTCTCCAGTAATATCGAGGTACGTGTGAGCCACATTTTTTTCGATTGATGAGTGATTGGAATGGCTCGCTCTGATTGGTTAACCAATCACTTTTATTTTGATTTACTTTTTTTCGATTGACAATTTTTTGTTAATGTTTTAATGAGTGGTCTTTTCAGTGAAGGCGAATTTGAAATTTATAATTGTAAACGATTTTTCGAGTGAAATTTATGCGAACGGTATTTTTTTGTGACTTGTTTCTAAAAAGAAATCGAATTTTGAGACTGATATTATAATTGAAATTGAAAATTTTGCGAAACGATTTTGTAAATTGTTGCTAAAAGAAATTGAACAGAGATTGTGATTGTTAGCGAATATGACTTTTTTGGTGAAATAAAGCTCTTCGAATATTCAACGAATTTTAACGTGAATTGTGAATCAAATTTTATGATTAAAAAAATATCTCGATAAACAATTTTTTCATAACTGTTTATATATATTAGACCTAAACTTTACTAGCCTTGAAATATTCAAAAAATCACTTTTGTTGAATATGCAACAATAATTGTACTAAATTTTATTTTCCATCAACATAACATTTGGATTTATTAAATTGAAAAATAATTCAATATATTATTTGTGGGATGTTGTTTACTCTTTCTATCCCCTCCGCAACACAGTGAATATTTTTTATTCTGGTATGGTGAAGTTTCTTTGATGATATTATTTTTGATCATACAAGCGACGTGTGAATAGAATACAGACATGAGTGACATAGTTATTGTTCTTTAAATGAAGTTTTTGAGAAAATTGAAGTGATTTTGCAGAACCATTATTATCGATGCTTTCAAAATTACAATTAAGTAATTTGAAAACTATCAAAAGAGAATTTCGTATTCAAATGACAATTTCGATTACTGAGAATTTTGTTTGATTGGATTATTAGCTGGGATAAGTATTTAAAAACAAAAGCCGAATAGTTGAATTCAATGCAGCCTGTTTGGTTCTATCTCATTCCGTTTTCAATATATATATAATAAATTAGCAACTGTCCTATAAAGGTGGTGTCTAAATTAAGAGAAATATACGGTGAGAGTTTTTATTACTTTTTGGAACAAAAATGATTTCCACTAATACTTAACTTTACACTCTAAAGGTCATGTTCGTAGTTCCAACCGTAGTAAGTTCTTACTTCCATTTTCCATTTATATTTTAGTCGTGTTTTAGATGTTAGCACTGTTCATTAAGTAGTGATTTCAATGGACAAAAAACCGCATTAAGTATTACCTATGAAGGTAAATAAGGTATCTTGCAATCAAATGATTCCCTTTATCATTTTTATTGAAACTTTCTTAAAATAGAAATTTTTTCCTTTTCGGTTTTCTTCTTGTTTGTCCTTACCAAAAACTTTCGAGAAGGTTAAATAAAAATTAAAGTGAATATTATTTATCAAAATCTCATTTTAATATTTTTTGTTGAAATATTTCGATTGAGGAAAAGATTTTTATTTTGGCAGAAAATAATCAAAACTTTACACATTCTTAATGAAAGTTGAAATAACATATTAAAAAGTAATTGACACAATTTTACTTAAGAATTTAAAGATTGATTTATTTGCATTAGTTTTTTTAACATACAGTCGTTATTCAGCGTAGAAATAGTTACCTGTTCATAATCGGTTTCAGTCATCAGGCCATAACAGATTTTGAACAGATCCATAATGAGGAAATATTGAGAAAAATTTCTAAAAAATAATATTGTAACTTATGGATAAAGTACAATATAAAATAATTTATAAATATAATAACTGTTATACTGCACTATTTGTAATTTAAAGGGATCATTCGATAATCAAGGAATTAATTATTTGAGATTTTTTTCCGACAAATATTTTTAAATAAAATAATTTTTCAGAAGATATTCCAAATCATTTTTGAAGACTTAAAACAATCTTAAATAAAGCACGATGTTTATACTGCTTTCAGAAACTTAGTTTAATAAACTTCAAAAAATTAAATTAAAAATTAAAAAATCAAGAGTTACTTAAACAGAAAACGACACATGGTTTTATACTCTTCGATTTCTAATTAAATCATGAGACTCAATATCACAAAAAATGGTCGTACAATGGAAGGCTTATAACTTGGGTTTTTACTCAGAGATTGGGACACATCCCAACCTCAATCTCTGAATCTCAAAACTTATTTCATTAAAAGAAACCAGATAAAAACTCTTTTAATTAATTTAATTAAATATACTTTTTTTTCAATTCGGAATTATTTTTAATATGTTGAATGCAGTACATTTCATGGAGTTCTTATCAATTAATTGATGTTAACTTTTACTGGAGTTATGATGATACTTGGGGTTCTAATCATAGAATTCAGACATCTTAGTTCAGAAAATATTACGGGATCCCTAGATTGGCAACCCTGATAAATATATTTGAAAAAAGTACATAAACATTAATAATTCCTCATACCCCCGTATTTTTTGAAAAATTTTAATAAAGATCTAAAATGTAACTATAGATTTCTGTTATAGTGATAACTGTTTCAGAAGTCACGTCTTGAATTGCAAAAGCGAAAGGAAATCGTGAAAACTCATCCACTACTGTGAATATATTACGATTACGAGTACCCAACTCTTTCTGATCGATAAAATCCACTGAGATTCTCTGCCAGGGCTTCTGAGACTCAATAAGATGTCCTTCTGGTAGACGTAAGAAGTGTGGCTTCACTTTTGCACAAATTTTGCAGTTATTAACACAGTTTCTCGCCATTCTTTGGGCTACTTCCAATCGAAATTTTCTTTTGATAAATTCAGTAAGTCGAGAAATTCCCCGATGACCCATCTGATCATGTACTGACTGAACCAGAACTTGCATGTCTTTATCTGCGTTTTGCGTTTGCACGCAACATAATCGACTTAAGGCGTCAGCGGCCTGATTAAATTTCCCTGAACGAAAATGAATAGAGAATATATATCCAGACAGCTCAACTCGCCAACGAACCAACTTAGCATTCTTGATTTGGTTTCAAAGACTCCCATCAAAGAGATACGCAATTCCTTGTTGATCGATTACAATTTGAAATGGCTGCCCGACGAGAAAGTGTCTGAACTTATCCACGGTCGCCACAATAGCCAAGGTTTCTTGCTCAACCGAGGGCCACCTGACTTCCGTACCGATTAACTTTTCCATATAAAAAGCGATCGGTTGTCCGTTTTGTGACAGGATTACGACTAAAGACGTTGCTGACGCATCCGTTTCCACCACTAGACGACTGCTGATTTTAGGAATAGCCAATGTGGACTCGACAATCAATTTTTTAACTGAGAGATAGCTTGACGACATTCCTCGTTTAGGGGAATTTCCTTTGAGCTTTAGCATGGTATAATGGACATGCAATTTCTGAAAAATTTCTCACCCACTTTGAGTAATAACCAAGTAACCCAAGGAGCTGTTCCAACTCTTTGTAGTTCGATGGGATCGGAAAGTCTAAGTGGTAACATTCTGCTTTTAGCTGGTGACATTCTACTGCCATTAAATACATGAAACGTCAAACGAGACATGGAAAAAGAGCATTTGGGCAAGTTCAGCGTAATATTTACTTCCGTAGCCCTTTTGGTGAAGACTGCCAAGTTCTGGTCGGGTTCAGTCTGATTTTTGCCACAGATGACAACATCATCAAAATAGGAGACTACTCCAGGAAGATTTTCCGTTATGAATCTCATTGTTCGGCAAAACGCTGCTACTCCATTTGTAACGCCGAATGGCAGCAGAGTAAATTGCCATAAGTCTCCATCTGCTTCAAATGCTGTATACTCTTGGTCTTCCTCAATCAGCTGCACCTGATGATAGGAAGCTCGAAGGTCTTATTTACTGAAAACAGAATTTCCATGAATTTTATTCAAAACTTCAGGAATCAAAGGAACAGAGAATGCATCCAATTCCGTATATGTATTTATTGTCGATGCATAGTCGATCGCAAACTGTCGCTTTCCATTACGTCCATGTACTAATACTATCTGTGATCTCCTTTCAGAACGGGACTTGACTATAATCCCTTCTTCTTGCAAGATCTTCATTTCTGTCAAAATGAAATTTTGATCCTCAGTCGACCTGAAACGCGAAGGAGTCCGAATGGGGCTTCTAAACTGGTGTTTTATGAAGAGTGAAACCGGTTGAATATTCAGTACTGATGGGCGGTCGCATACAGCTTGTAGTAAAGTTGGAACTTTGAGGCTCGAGATACTCAATGGAGGTAATGCTCCAGACAGATCAATTTGTACAGATTGGAATTTTCCTAACGTGGAAATCCTCATGATAGCCTCTTCCGAGAGATTCTCGACAATCAACACTTCGGTCTCGAAACTTTGATCAGACAGTTCTAACAAGAATGACGCTTTGGATTTAACCTTCAGCTTCGACCCGTCAACACCTGTGACTTGCATCTTACTTTCTCTTTCATTCTGAGTCGTTTTTCCAAATTTGTTGAAATCACTGAAATCTCGCTGCCACTGTCAATCAACCACTTTATCTTTTGACCATTCACTCTCGACAGCAAATACTTGCGATTATCTGTGACAGAAAGAACCGAACCCACGTTAACGTTTTTACAGAGGCTGAATCTCCTTTCCGACAAACCCTGCTAAAGTGACCAATACCATTACATAAGAAGCACTTTTTGTCTCGAGCCAGACAGTCACCCAGTCCATGCAACTCTGACTTGCTACAACAGTGGCAGTTATGTCCCTGTCGCCTAGATTTCTGTAGAGTGGCAGTCACATTATAATATGATTCACTCTTCTGGCGACAGCTTTCCATGGTTGACTTTGCTGCCTCCTCTATCCCAGCTGTATCGATGGCATCTTTTGCCAAAAATTTCTTCCGAAATTTCGCATAATAGCGAATTCTCTGCAAACGGCTTTGCGTGTATCCTCTCTCAGTGCCTCATCCACGAAATTATCTGGAAATTGGCAGAATTTAGAAATTTGACGAAGATAACTTAAAAAACAGCGATTGATTGTGATTCAGCTTGCTGAGCAGAATAGAAACGGATTCTTTCCGATAATTCATTCTTATGGGAAGCAAATTTCTCACGGAAAAATTTTACGACGCGGCTGTACAAAGTAACTTTGGATTTTCCATCATCAGTCAGATTTGGCCAATTGATTTCATCATAATAGGACGAAACCTTTGTACCAAGGCTCAATAAGAAGACGTCCAATTAATCTTCCTTGACAACTTTCGCCACATTCGCAAATATTCCGAACTGTTACATCGAAGCCTTCTGCCGTTAAATCTGTAAGAGTAGACAGGCTAAATTTGGCTATTTCCAACGATTGAAGAATAAAGTAATGTAATAATAAATTCAAAGAACAATTGCCAATATTTATTATTCTTCAATCTAAAATATGATAATAACATAATAAAAACTGCAACACACAAATGGTGATTGCGCCAATTAATATAATTATTAAGTCGATTATTAAAACAACATACAACACATATGAAACATTAAGAACCTTAACATATAGTGGACGAGTTATCAAAAAAATAAATAATTACATTCACTCTCAAATAAAATTACAATAACTTTATTAACGCTTTTCTTTAACCTTATATATTTAAAGGAAAATAAAAGTAGATTAAGCTACAATATTAAATATAATATTTATTATTTAACATATATTCCTAATTCAATATTAAATTTGAAATCCCGTTTCAGATTTTAATAATTAAATGACAATAAAATTCGAATATGTGTAACACTTAAAACGAACATTCTCACTCGGAGACTCAACAATCCCGAGATATAATGAAGCATACAACACGAGGTAGTACTAAACCTTCCATTATCCATTTGTGATCATTTGGCATGGGAATCATACGATTATTTATTCTATAATTGAAATTTCCAATATCATTTATCAACTATCAAAATGATTAAATATTTAAAATATACCTAAGCAAATTGTGAAATTAAATTGACTAAAAATATTTGCTTTTGGTTTTAAATTACATTTTTTAAAATAAATAAATTCTAGTTTTACATGTACATTTTTAGTGAAATGTTTTTATTTTTGCTCAATTAGTTTCAATAATCAAAAAACGTTTTCAAATAATTTTTTCATATCGAAATACAATTTGATTTATATCGATTAATGACATTAATTAACATTTGAAATAATTTTATTAACATAACAAATATGTTTTCATATTAAATTTTTAATATTTTCCTTTACATTTATGAATTTTACGAAATAAAATGAGTTTTGCGGCATGATGCGTCCAATATGGTCTTAAATAGTATATGAAATTGTTCGTCAATAGGGCTGTTGCAATATAGCGTCATCAATGTTCATTGACGGCCTTCGAGAGCGCTGTAGATCTTCCACATTAAAATCGCCGTTGTTAAACTGTGTTACCCATCGACGGCACGTGCTATCACTTACAGCACCATTTCCAAGTGCTGCATTCATCTCTTTACACATAGAAGGGAGATTAAATTATGCTTTCAGCAGTAATATATCATCATTCGAATATAACGTTGACTCAAATTCATTTTAACGCAATGAAAATGCAACTTTCAAACAATATTGCAAAATAATATTTATTTTCGAAACAATTTGTTAACTGATATTTTGAAATTAGTTTTCCTACAATAGGAAAAACTGATTATTTTTGAATTATATTTTACAAAATCATTCACATATGTATATGTTATCTATACTGTAAATATCATAGACATTTATCAATGCGTTCACTAGATACTTATAAAAAACCATCGGTCAACACTTTCTGGACAGACCTGTATATACAGGTTTGAACTAAGAATACTGAAGTCAGATTTTTGAAAATAAATATCTGTTGAATCGATAATTTCTGCCGAAATCATTTTACGGAAGTGTTTCTTTGTTTAATCCTTAGACTACCAATGAGAGGATACATCCCAAACAATTTTAAGAAAATCCAGTTAGATAAATTAGTACAATAAACATGTTATTTGTGACCCAATTGTACATCGTTTAATCTTGCGAGTCATCTACATATATTGTCTAAAAACTTGTCATTTGCAGTGGCACAATATCAATACATATATACAATTAGAGGTTCTTAGAACATAGTCAGAATTATAACTATGAGTTATTTCAGACATCAAAACTTTTATTATACCACACCAAATTAAATCTAATATTTAAACAAACTTATTATTTTTTTGAGAAACAATTTGTTTTATAAATCTTAAACCGGTATAAATAAAAATACTTATAAATATTCATATTTTATTTTATTTTTTATTTTTATAAATCAATTTTAAATTATGATAACATTTTAAAATATTTAATCGTTTCGTTTAATTTTATTAATTTTTTAAAAATCATTCCACGTATGCAAATTATACATTTTAATTTTTATATTATATTTAAAACTCAAAAAAATTTAAATATTAACAATTTAATTAGATCTTCATAATTTAAGTAATTTATTGTTTCAAACGTTACATATTTAATTATATATAAATTTTAATTTTTACATATTTCATTTAACCTTCTTTCAAAAATTTTCCAAGCATTTTTAATTCCTAACATATACATATTCAATAAATATGTTTAATATAAGTAAATAAATAGTTCAGTATTCAAAGGGTTAAATGACAAAACCACACCTTACTTTTTTACTCTAAATTAATTTATTTATCTACTAATTTTAATTGATTTCTTTATTCTATTATTGTTTTCATTTTGTAGTGAAAACTACAACATGGTAACATTTTATACCCATAGATTACTGAAAAATGAAGACTTATGTTAATGAAAGCAACAAAAAATGGACAATTAAGTTAATAATTTGTTTGTTTTAAAAATATATTTCGGTACAAATATTTAAAATTTTAAAAATTCAAAATATTACTTTTTATCTTAAAAATATATCATTAAAAAGAATTGAAAGTAATAAACAGCGAAAAATTTTTGTTAACTTTTTTACCCAGTAAGGTCATTAAAGCGGGCTAGCGCTATTATCCATTTCTGTTTAACTTCTAATTAGTGGTATAAGATACCTTGTAAAATTATCTTTATATTGCAGGATTTATAAACTTTTTGAAATCGTGCAACAAGTCAAAGATCATTTTTATTGTCCCCCCTAAATTGTTCAAAGAGTATTGACGAATAGTGCTAAGTGGCTATAGTGGTCTTACGGGGCAAAAGGGTTAAGTCATTAAGTCTTATAACATAAAATTATATAATTTATTGTTAAAAAGACTTAAAACAAAATTATTAATTATTAAAGAAATTAAAATTTTTAAAATTCTGTTAAAATAGGAAACAACTCTTGTTTTAAAGTAACACTTGTAATTAAGTGAATGTTATTTGTAAACACCGTATATGTTTATATTGAATATACCTCTAAGTACATAAATAGACTATAAATTACAAAATAATATAAGGAACCATAACTATTTATTGATTTCTCATATTTAATGGTTTAAAAAATAATTTTCCTAATTAATTAAATCAAGATACATACATAATATTCTATATAATACCGTAGAATCTTGTGTCTAAGATCCACTGCCACTTCTAACTCAAGTGCTTATTAACATTATGTTTAGAAACAAAGTTTCGTTTTTCAGTAAAACTAACTGAACAATCAAAACACACTGTTGGGTAATTTGTTTAGTTATTTTTCGATAGAACAACATTTTCTGTCTATTCTTCGATATCTCAAATGCTTTTTATTGTTAATATAATTACATTTTATTAATTATGCTTTGTGATCATTTCATATTGATATCATATATAAATATTGACTATTTATATTATAATTGAAAAATTTCGTTTAGAAAATCTTAATTACTTGAATAAGTCAGTTTTTACAAAATATTTATATTTCAAGAAACAATGTTATCAAAACTGATAAATTTAAAAAAATAATGGCAATTGCTTTTTAAAAATTTAAAGACGCTATTTTAAAATACAATTTTTTTATTAGAGCAATATATTTCGACGGAATATCCGTATTCATCAGGCGATTCTGATTGTAGCTGTTAAGCTTATATATGTTAAAATAATGAGTATGTAATTGATTATGCAATTACTATTTCACGCAAAAACTTTCAATAAAGTTGATGAGTCTCTTGATTAAACATTAATTTGCTAGATTAACAGCTTTAATTATTAATGCTTCACACGAGACTCTCACAATAATTTTTAAAATTGCTGCATAAAACTTTAAAATTATTTATTTCAACAGACAATTTAAAATGTTTTTTATGATCAGCAATATACTAATACCACTTATATGTCCATGCTCACGAACCCGTTTACAGAGATGACGGACTGTCTCTCCAATGTATGTGGCGTTGCACCAATTACACTCAAATTTACATAAAAGATCCGAGCATAAACTCAAAGGAGTTTTCGATTTATTACTGAACATATTCTGAATTTTTTATATTTTAGATACCATTTTTAAATTCAAATTCATAGTATTTGAATTTTTTACACCCTTCAGAATAAGGAACAGTTAGTTGTGAAGGTTAAAAAATCAAATCTTCTATTCTAATCATCATTTTAATATATATAAGCTTAACAGCTAGAATCAGAATTGCCTGATAAAAACGGATATTCCGTCGAAATAGATTGCTTTATTGAAAAATTGTATTTTAAGATGGCGTCTTTTATTGTTATTAAAACATGGAAAGATCCAAACTGTTCTTGTGTTCATTTTATTAAGAATTTTAACACTTTTATCAATTTTTGAGTATTAACCAATCTTAACGATGTTAATATTCTTAGTTTAAAAAGGAAAAAAGAATCTCGAAAAAGAAGTAAAAGAATTGTGATTTGTTTAAAGAATACTTTTATTTAAAAGATTGTTAACTATTTTAGTACCCAATAATTTAATTATTTTCCCGGTGGAATTTTTGACATTCGAATTTCACATTTTGTCCAATTTAATTTCAATCATATTTATCCTCATTTTGTCTTTGTTTTGCAACTGGGGGTCAGGAAATAAATTTGACCGTAAAAACTACCAAAAAATTATAAATAAATAATTGACTTGATTTAATTTAATTTGTTTTAATGATTAGAATTTTTTGGATTTTTAAAAATAATTTTTATATAATTAAACGTCTTTTTTCTAATTCTCATTGCCTCAAAAATGCCCATTATTGATGGCGATACCAAATCACAAAAACTATCATTGTGAATTTTTATGCTTTTATTAATACATGGAGTTTTTATAATCCGAAGACTTGATAAGTCTATGAATTTTTTCAATTATAAATTAATTTTTCAATAATCTTTGGAAAAAAACATCTGGACCATAAAAAACCCACAACACGCAAAACTAACAATAAATATATGTCATAGCCATTAAAAACTTAAATAAATTCAATTACATATGCTTTCTGAGCGTCTTTTTGTTTCACTTACGACAATAAAGATAAATTTATGTCAAATCACGTAATAAATTTTAGATGAAAATAATTTAATTTCTCAGATAAAAGACAATAAAAAACGGACGAAGTCTTTCGTTCCCCGTATTTCTAATAATACTTTAAAAACATTTTACAATACTTTCTTAAATGTGTTTTCACTAAACAATTTCTCATTCAGTCTTCTTAGAGCCATCAGTTTTCTGTGACATCAATTTTCATTTATTCGAAGTATGTAAATTAGCAATCATGAAATGTTGACAAAATTTTCATTTTCGACCATCTATTGTAAAATTTGTAAAATAAATTAGGTTGTAGATAATTAATTCGAACTTTAATTAATTACTATAAATGAAATTAATTTATGCTTTAGTCGGAACAAAATATATTTAAAGATTTAAATGTTTGAAATATATTCAATGCGTTTTCTTCCTAGTTACACGCACACACACACACACACACATATATATATATATATATATATATATATATATATATAATGAAATACATATATTTATTTTCATGGAATAAAATAAAAAATAATTTTTTGACCAAAGGTCATTGCGGGGTGTTTGTTTGTTATTTTTTGTCCATTGTTTGATATTTTCTGAATATCCTTGTTCTCTCCTGTTTAATATTTATATTTTAATATTTAATATTTGAAATAAAAATTATTTAAGCATGCATATGATAAATAAATTTAGTTATTTAAATAATAATAATTATTATGTGTACAATTAAAAATTATAAATATTTATTATTTAATTTATGATAAATGGTTTTAAAAGAAAAAACCTTCTTTTCAGTCCAATAGATAATAAAAGAGAAACGAATGGAATTATTGATTTATCAAAGACAACTGTTACAATATTTTGTTCTTTAGTATGTTTCACAAAAAAATCACAAATTTAGGTTAACAAAATTAAAATTTAAAATAATACTCATTTAAATACATTTTCAGAATAATTTAATAAAATGAAAATAAAGTGAAATTAAATAAAATACACTTTCCTTAATTTATAATTATGTGATCATAAAAAGGAACTGTTGAGCTGTTGAAAAATGTAATTAAAAAAAGTTTAAATAAATGTTATTAATTTTAAAGATACAATTAGAACGAACTTCTTCGCAGACGGGAAGAAATAATTATTAGGGTTGCTTTTAATCCCGAACTATTGATTTGGGATACCTGATTTAATCAATTATGATGCTAGAATTAAGTTTTACTAGAGAATTTATTTATTTTAATTTGGATATTCATATTAATACAGTTCGTAAATAATAGTTGCGTGAGCATTTATAATGGAAAATATTCAGATCGTACTAATTTCCAATTTTTTCTAATGAATGGTAATAAGTTAAAATTTACAAACTTTCCTTTGAGGAAATTAATTTTACACAAGGAATGGTTGAAAGACTTTATCAACAGAACATTCATAGTTTTACTAGAGGAGAAATTAACTAACATTTTTATTAAAATAAGGATCTTTTGTGATGTAGTGCCTATTTCCTACAAATAATTAAAGTCTTCAGGATTTTTAAAATATAAATATTATTCATTTTTTTCAAAATTTAACTAGCATTTATCGAAACACTTTTCCCGAAAAAAAATCACAGAGAAATATCTCAATAGGACCAAGAAATTTTCTTAAACTAGAATAAAGAAAAATTCAATTTGTAAATAAATACAAGAGGTTTTGTTTTACTGCGCATTTGAATAATAAAAGTTAACTCACTATGTAAAACGGAAATAATGTCGAAGACAAAATATCTGTCTTATAAAATTTTAATTGCGAATAAATTTTGTAATCGGCTCCTGTGTGTTTTTCATTTTATACATGTAGGAACAGCATTGGGGCTCACTACATGTGTAATGCCCTGATTTCCAGCAACATGAAAAATTATGGACAATAAAAATTAATAACAAAAATTATGCATCAAAATTAGTTGTGTTGTTTTATCAAACAAAAATTTCGAACGCAGAATTTAAAATTTTGTATTTACGTGTGATAAAATAAACATTTTAATGTGGACTTCTCTCATCATTTCTTCTCTTTTATGCAAGACATTGTTCTCATAAAGTCAACAATCATCTGAACACGTGGTGGTTCAGGTTTTATCCAAGACGATTCGTGGTGGACGACTCGAGGTGCAGAAGGCACAAACGATTCGAAGGGAGTCCACGTCATTCCGATATCATAATTCCTTCGAGAACTCACATTCTCAGTGATCGATCTAATCTAGCAAGATATGGTTATTGATCAATTTTTGCGAGATCCACACAAGCTACGTCCCGCAACTAACGACAACACGATCGTACCCGTGGACTGTCATATCATCACCGAATGTGTCTGCACAGTGACTCACACGGTAGAGGAGGTAGTGAATGAGAGTTCCAAGCGATGCAGAGGCGCTACACGGTTATGGGGCCCGCTGTATGGATGAGGAGCACCGACAACCGTACTACATTTAGAACTACTAATCCAGTGCTCCAACATGTTTTGAAGATTACATATTTTGTCAATTATTATTGTTCCTAAATTATGAAAAGACTAAAACTTTTATAACTGGCAAAAATTTTTTTAACCATTGTTTATTTTTAAATGAAATGTCTTTCACAAAATTTGATTTTTTTATTAAATTATCAGTAATTTTTTCCTGTTTAAAATTAATATAAAGGAAAATAAACGAACTTAATTTCGAATTTTGAACGTGATTTTAACATGAGTCAATCTGCTACTGATAAATTCATTTCGCCTTTCGAACTTCTAAAATTTTTTAATAAAATTTGTTCAAAATGTTCCGCTTCTTAAACTATTTGGCTCAAATGCTTTAAACGATTCGATTGTTTTTTTATTATTACTGTTTTATCCATCCCTTGAGATACTTGGTTATTAATTTATATTCTTCTCTTTTCGGTTGATTTTGTTCAATTTTTAATTTTATTGTACCCAGTGTAACTTTTAATCCAAACTAAAGTTACTTTCAAAAATCCAAATTAAAGTATTTTTAACAGAAATTTTATGTTTTGAAAATAAGCTAATAAAAAAATTCAATGTAGAGTGAATTTTTCGTAAAATCTTCAGATTGAGTAAGTTATAGTAATAACGGTTGCCAATCCTTTTGGTGTTTCATTGAAAAGCAAATGATGTACAGATTTTCATACTTCCAATTCAGTGATGCTTGTTTTATTATCTAGGTTTTTAATACAAAGTTAAAAAAGCATTTTTAGTAGTGCTGGTAATCCCGGGATAACCGATAATATTTTGGATCCAGAAATCCCTGGATTAAAAAGTTTGGGATTCAGATCGATCCAAACAAGTAATGAAGATAAAAACATAGAAGATGAATCAAGTGATTGCTTCCAAGTAGATAAGCAATATGTTGGCTATTCAACGTCGTTCTCTGAAAAATAAATAGTAATTAAGAAAGCCAGAAGCATCGTAAAATGTTTAGACGGTCTCCTATAAAAATGCAATTTGGAAATTATATATCACTACTGACTCTTCGTAAGAACTGAACCTCCTTTTGGATTCTAAAATCCGTTCGAGTAGTTTAGTAGAACTACTTTCCCAACTCCTTAAAATTCAGCTAGTTTTACTAAACAGTCATTTATTTGAAAATTTGGAATAATTTCATCGATCAAGACTTCAAGGTGATTTCAAACATTTCTCAAGCGCTAATACCTCTGCGCGTGGCCGCGATTCAAATCTATTGACTGTATGTATTATTGTAACTTTTAAACTTGAAGAGCTACACCAGCAGTCAACAATCTTGAGTCTGAATTTGGAATCTTCTTTGTGACAAAGAATAAATGATGAGAGAATAACAGACACAACCCACATTGTTCACTATCTCTGTGATCGAATGGTTCGAGTTGCTAAACGGTCAATTGTGACGACGTTTTGTTCAACACTGTTTATACGTCTCAAAACCTCACCAAAAGAAAACTTCATCAGCCGACAATGGCAATTGTAGAAACTGATTTGACGGGTCTCATTGATAAGAAGCTTGTCATTGCAGAGCAAGTGGGAAAGAGAGAATTTTAAAAGACTTGGTCTACAATTATATTTTCACTGTTCTGCCAACTTCCGTTGAAGCCAAAAGTATCTTTTCTCTGTGGGATATTCTTGTACAAAGTTGAGTTAAAATCTGCATGATAAGACATTAGAGAAAGTTTGTAAATTATGTAATGACACCAGCAAGTGCAAAAGATGTTTATCTTGTCTTACGTTTACTGTAAATGTTTGTAAATTAAATGTTTTGTTGAAAAAATGTTATTCATTTAATTTTATGGTGTTGTGTTAATAATAAATGTTTTTTTAAATTAAATTTATTACTGAATAAATGTTATTCGTCCTAACAAAAAACTGAATTTCGATTAGTGGATGCCAAATAGTCTAAACTGCTATAAGAAACGAAAACCAGGTATTAAGATATTAATCACTGGAAATTCCGGAATCCGGGATACAAAACAAGAAATCTAGAAATCCTGGGATTGTAAAATTGACCAGGATTGCCAGCCCTAATTTTTAGCCTTATATATGACGTCTATAGAGCAAAACATTTTAGGGTAAATTCAGTTGACCGAATCACTATAGTCATATTGTTTAATAACTTACACTCTTCAGATACATTCTCTTTGATCTAATTGCATGTAATACTTGAAAAAAATGTCATTTATTGTTTTCTAAATCGCTCATTCAGTAAAAGTAAGTTATTTCAGTGAATTTTTAATTTATCGCTAGTTTCATTTTAAGCCCTTCAAAATATACAATGTCTTGAAAGCAATCACATTTTAGAGATACGTAAGAACATTTTTTCAGTGTTATCTCCATCCTCATTGACTTTAAATTCAGAATTTATTTCGGTTTCATTTATATCAAATTCTTCATTAGAATTTTCCTCATGGTTTTGATTGTAAATATTTGTTTTAATTTTATTTATTGAAGTTCTAGTTTATTTATTTTCAATAAATAAATTTATTTTCTAGTACTTTGTAACAAAAAACATCTAAACAGAATGGGGAATACAATGTACATCTTACTAGTAATGAATAAAAATGTTTTCTTTACTAAACTAAACTATTACCGATTTAACCAGCTTTTATTTTTAATTTTTTAAAATTTATGTAACCCCTATAACAGCGTTTTCAAAACTTTCTTAACCGCAATCTGGTATAAGGTATTAATTTTTTTGCAAATTTCCATATGAAAGTAAAACATTTATTTACAAATACAAGAGTGAAAAATATGATGACTTAACGATTGGAATATTTTTGAAAAAGTTCATGAAGCTTTCCTCATTATGACTGATAGGCGAGGTCCGTTTTATGATAATGCAAACTTATGGTCTTTTAAATCAATTGTAAATGGCAAAATATAATATTTATTAATAGTCTCTCAAAGAGTAAAACGTTGATAGAAAAACATATAGAACATTTGATTCTTATCACGAATATCTCATTTTGGTAAATTTTCTGAGGCGCCCTTTTCATTTGTTAATTATAGCGTATTTCTGATTACATTCAACCCATTATTCATAAAATGACAATTATTTCCTTAATGGTTTTTTCATTTCATGATAATGGTTTATTCATTTCATAATAACACGGAATTAAAATCGACATTCTCAATTTCAAATTGTAGGGGGTTTTGGTGATATTAAAATTTTGAATATTTAAAACGCAAACTCATATTTATAATTAAAATAAGTACAAATAATTTATTTACATATGTTTTAGAAGAGTAATTTAAAAATGGAAATTTTAATCAAAAAGTATTTTTACAGTTATTGTCAGAATCAAAAGTGAAAATAAATATTTTTAGAAAAACGATTTTTAGAATCGAAATTTAAATCGGGAATAATTTTTGTAATGTTTAAAATCAAAAGTAAAAATAAATAGTTTTCGAAATTAATTTTAGCAGTAAAATTTACATTGAAAATGATGAATAAAATCTAAAAAAATTCAAAAAACAAATCAAATTATGGATTAACAAAAATTTTCTACAATTTTTTAATTTATTATACAAAACTTTCAAAATAATATTAATGTTATAGCATCAAAAGCGTAGTCAAGGGAGCAGGGGGCTCGGTTCCCTCTAGAAAAGATGTCAGCCCCCTTAACACATTTCTTTTAACAAATTCCACTTAAACTTTTTAAAGAAAGCAATAAGAAACAGAATTTTGATTAGTTCAATTCATGAATAACGGGACGCATCATGAATTTGCACACATCAACACACCATCACACTATCTCTTACAGCAGCACTTCGTCTATACACCCACACCATACTGCTCTTTCCCTATATCAACACATTATAGTAACTGTGCACCGAAGGGAGTAAAAATGGATTTAAAACTTAAGAGAGAGGAGTAATAGAAGAATAAATACATTTCACATACATTCACTCCAAGCACAAATGAGAAATTATATAAGAATAATAATGCAGTGCACAGACACAGGTAATCAGACGACATCATCTTGCACGCAAGTCTATGTCTGAAATTATTGTTTAAAGCCTGAATTATTGTTTACATTGTGTATGTATGAATGTATAGCTTTATAAGGTAAAAAGGGAAATGCTGAGATTCTTCAAACATTAAAATAAATACCTTCAACGACTGTCGGTAGAAATGACTTAGATCTCCATGTTGGATTGATCAAGGTTTTGAGTGATATCATTTTGATATTTTTTTGTTTTGTTTTAATCATGATGAAATGGATATTGGAATTAGTTGAATCCGGAGACAAAATTCTCCAACGTCGAGAGACTGGTCTTACCGATGCCATGAAAATCATAAACTCTTTCACTGCAATATTGAACCTCAGATCAACAGAAAATTTTCCAATGATACTACAAGAATCTCAGTCGCTGTTATCAGAAAATGAAGTGCAATTCAGTGTTTAAGCTAATTATCAACTAACTGAAACTAAAAGTTTAAGAGATTACATCATCACACAATAAACAAGGCAGTAAAGTAAAAAGACCAGTGAGTCATTGCAAGCAGTATATTATGAGACGATATACATTGTTTTCAGTGATATTAAACGAAGATTTCATAATAATAATAAATATTGACGGCGATATCATCAATAAATGATCTGGACTTCAAATTAAAACCTTTGTTTTCTATTTGAATAATCAATTTCTCAAAGGAAAAGCTCGTTGTGGTTAAAAGCTATTAGGAAAAATGACGTTCATTTGGATGCTTTCCAGATGAAATCGCATTTTAAATGCTTCTATGGGTATCTTCTGACACAATGCACATCTTTAATTTTATATTTATCCTGCCAGGAAATATATGAACAGCGAGTTGCGTTTGAAGAAACATAAAAAATACTAGCCAGTGTTGCAGCCGTTGGATAATTGTTATTGGATAACCGTTATTAAAATTTAAATAATCACTTTAAAATTAAACTAATTGTCGTCTAAATCCGATAAAAAATAAATATGCGTCACAAGTATTTATTTAAATCCAAACTCTGCATCGACAAACAACCGATTATAACAAATGAATTAATAACTAATCACAATTGATAACACACCCCCTTGCCTTCAAGGCACACAAGCATACGCTGCTCGAGCAAGGAGGCACTTTGTCGTCTCTGAGAATTTGAGTGCTAGCATAGACAAAGTCGTTGAGTCGAATCGGTGTACGCACGGTGCGGCGAGGCCGTTCTTCAGCTTTCGGATCTTGCTGATTGTTCGTTTCTGTATACTCCGCTCCCTTGTCGCTCTCCCATTCGATCCTCGCCACTCTCGTCGAGTCGGTTGTATTACTTTCCTGATTGCTGATTCCTGTTCGTTTCATAGATATTGGGGTTGCACTCCTCACGTGACTGATGTGGTATGGCAATCCATTGACTTCGATGCGATTCAGCTGGGGTTCTTTGGTAATAGTTGCCCGTGCTCACTTCGTAGTACAGTTGAACGGCAGTGCTGGCTTAACAAATACTTCGTCTCCTACTGTCAGATTGTCGTTCTTCAATTCTTTCTGTGGATGAGGTTGTATTAACGAAAAATCTTTCGACAGAAGCAATCTCCGTTTTTGCGCACTGTTGATGCTGGAATTATACCAACCGAGTTTGGTGTTGCGTTGTACCACGCAATCATCTCACCGACCTGACCGCCACTTCGAGGTACCATTCCTTTGATCGTGCGGTGGCTCCGTTCTACAATTCCGTTTCCGCTCGGTCGGTTCACGCATCTGAATTGCGCCTGCACTCCCCATCGGTCAAGCAATTGTTTAACCCCGCTTCCTTTGAAAGTACTAAAATTATCCAGTAATACCTCTTCTGGAGGTATTTTACTTGTTCCTCTGATACTTTATTCGCCCATCACACTTTCCTTGCCAAGAACATAGTGCATTTTGTCCCAAGGTGGTGGATTTCGTGCAACTTCTTTAAACCGTCATCGCTCTCTTGTTGCTCTGCTGATTCGATTGCCGATGTTATGATTGATTCTTTTTTTACTGCTAATCAATTACTTGGTACACGAGTCAAAACGTCCGCCTTATTTTCTTCTGATCGAATGAGTATAATTGATACTGTAATGCCATCCTCTTGGACTACCTGCTTGATAAGATTAATTCTACGCTTGATTAATAACTCACTGAGGGCCTGAGATCGAACTGGTTTTGCTCCGGACAAAGCTGCAGTGAGCCACTTGTATACTGTGGCTGAATCAGTGAATAATTCAAACTTTCGGAGGCCCCATTTCAGCGCTTCTTTGAGAGCTTGATTCGCAGCCTCAAGCTCTGAAAGATTAATGTGGTTACTGTCACTCTTCGGTCGAAGCCAGCATGCGTCCTCCACAATTTCCGTGCCGATCTCAACGGCCACTCCTACTGCAATCGAGCTGGCGTCGCACCACACTCTCCCTTCATCAGTTTGCGGAACTTCCCAGCTACCTTGAACTGGATCTATCGACTTAATTCTTTCTGCAAGTTGTCGTGCTATTGCTGCTACTTGCGGTTCCACTTCGGTGTCCCAATCTCCCCCACTGGCAATTATTTTTATGAAGCTGCACGATGGACGCAACCATCCCCCCACTGGGTTTACCCGAAAGCTGTCCTGTCCACGCGAAAAGATTACGACGAGTAATTTGATGTGGCAGTTGTGGGAGTGGTCCGTCTCGCTGCCATTTGAGCTTTCCGTTTGCTGTTTCTTTCACAGCCAGTCCCAACACTCTGCCTCCGTTTATCACCATTGGTGGTTTCGCCTCTAAACCGAATCAAATGAGTACCGACATCAGCTGACTGGTCGTTGTTTTATTCGTATCCACTATGATATCGTCGTAATACGCGTCCGTCCCTTCCTTCACCGTTTCGTCTGATGCCAAAACGTGTTCCAATATCATTTGCATTATTTTTGTCGCGATACTAAGTCCGAAACCTAACCGGGTTAGATAAAACGCCCGCCCTTGATGTTTTACTACCAGAAACTGCCACAGCGATTGGTCCACTTTGATCTGCTGATAAGTTCGTCTCAGATCTACGATTTGCAGATTTCTTCCCATCCGTCGCCAATTTCGAAGCTTTTCTGCACAAACCAAACTGCCCGTGATGTGGCTGGAGATTGTTTTATTTAACTCCCGGTAGTCGAGTAACGGCCTGATCTTGTCTTTTGATACTTGCATTACCACCATTAGTGGTAGTGTTGGTTGTCGGAAACTCTCACATTCGACTAACCAGCCGTTTTTCTTCCAATCATTTACTTCGGCGTCGATTTCTTCTTCATGGCACCAGACTGATGAATAGCTCGAGACACTGTTTTGATTTTTTTATTTCATCAAATTTCTAATTTTGACACAAATTGTTGAAGAAATTCGACTGCGTTCGATTAAAAAATACAAAAATAAAATAAAATTTATCATTATATTTTCTTTAAATAAAGCAATATTTTTTTTAAAATATTTTTCAAAAAAAATTGTAAGTACAAAAATATAACTATTTATTATAAAATTTATGACTGGGTTAAAATGTCGCAAATAAAACAGGTAAACAAATTGTCAAGTTTGATACATTCAAGAGATCTGCGAACTGTTTTTGATAAAAAGTACTGTCGTAAATAATTTTCTATATGTTAATTTATTTTGACAAAGATTGATAGAAAAAATTGGTTCTTCTTTTCATTTATCTCTAATCATATTTTATGATTTGGGAGCAGAAATTCTGACTTTTAAAACTCTTTAAAAATTAAACTTTAAAAATTCTTTTAGTTCAAATTGGTTTTCGTATAACTTTATTATTAACAGGGTTCAAAAATTCGTTCGTTTATCCCGGCGAATATTTAAAAAGAGCGAAAATAAAGATTAATGAAAAAAATATTCATCATCACCAAAGATTTAACATCTAGAAAACATCATTACTGCTTACTGTGCGTGGTATAACAGTATAAGGGGTAATGAAAAAAATACTAAAATCATATCGGAGTAGTGGAGATAAACGTTCTTCAATCACAATCCATTTGACAGTAGCTTTAATTTGGTTTTCATCAATTGTTATTCATAAAATAAATTATATAAAAAGCATTGTGTTTAGAAATAAATAACTTTTTAGTCATGTAGCGAATCAATTAAAGATGTTTTAAGCCTATTTTTGACTATTTTAATTTTGTTCACATAATCCTAGAAAACTTACTAAGAAATCTTTTTTACGTATCTAAATTTAAACTTATCATTTAAAATTTCGTCAAAAGTTTACTTGAAACTATTATATTAAACGTATGTAACTTTTGCTGGAAATATTCAGATAATGAAAAACCAAAACAAATTATTAATGACTGTGTGAAACGATAAATTAATTTAATATTATTCAATTTCAAGTTAGGATTAATTAATTTTCATCAATTGTAAATCTGAGAAGTATTTGTAACGGCAATATCAGAAGTAATTTTAACACAATTTATATTTTATTATTAACAATTATTCGAACAAATTTTTCAACTATTTCCTAAATTTTTAATCAATCCTCCAATCTATTTTCCAATAATTTTAAATTTATTTTAAATCAAATCAAAATAATATTTAATTTTTTATTTTAAAATATTTATAAAATATTTAAGAAAACTATTAATTTACGTGTAACAACGAATCACAAATCTATTAAAATTTATTTTTCACTAAATATACTTTCAAAATAGATATTATTTAAACAAATAATTATCTATATTTTTTCATGTTAAATATTTCATTTAAG
>MQRK01234805.1:0-14113 GCA_001938485.1 Girardia tigrina
GATTGCCTCGTTACGCGATGCTTCACGCGCACGCTCTCGTGCCAATCGCTGTGATTCCGCGTTGTTCGCACGATGTGATTGCAGTTGCTCGGGCGTCATGTTCGCAACTCGACGCTGTTTTGAAGCTGCGTTGCTGGTATGATGAATCTGCAGTTGCTCGGGAGTCATGCTAGCAACTCGATGCTGCTCTGATGCTACATGATCGGTGCGATGAGCTTGCAGTTGATCAGGAGTCATGCAAGCAACTCGACGCTGCTCTGAAGAGGCATGATCAGCGTGATGAGTTTGGAGTTGCTCGGGCGTCATGCTCGCAACTCTGAGCTGCTGTGAAGCAGCATTATGGGCNNGATGAGTTTGCAATTGCTCGGGCGTCATGCTTGCAACTCGACGGTGCTCGGAAGAAGCATGATCGGCGCGATGAGCATGCAATTGATCGGGCGTCATTTGATTTTTGCGACGGCTTTGACACTCAGCATTACTTGGACGAATTTTTTCAAGTGACTCACCGCTTTGCCTGGCCTTAAATCTTGCTTGTCGCTCTCCAGCTTGCCGACGCTTTTTTTCTTTCTCGTCCTCGTCCATTGTGTACTGTTGAGACAGTCTGACACACAATTATATGATATATATCCATTATAATGATATAATGATATAAATATTTTAATAATAAAAATATTTATATATTGATTATAAAATCATTTCAAAAATTTAGCGTTAGTGAGGCAGTGAGTGACTTGGGCTTTTATAAGATAAGATTTTATTGAACATATTTACATTTGTATTTCAATTCAAATTCTTCTATAAAACGTTCGAAAAAAATATTTCTGTAGTAAATATTAATGTATTTTTAGTCATTATTTATTATTTCATTGACGTTTTTTAAATTGAATAAAATATTTATTATATCATATAATAAATATTAATAATTTTGCTCTTTGGCTATAATAAAAGACATTTTAATATTCATTTTAACAGTAATAAAAGGATAAAAATTAACTTTCAAAATACAAAAGAAGCTAAAACATGAAAGAAGAATTATTTTACCGGAATATAATACAAAGCTCAGACAAATCTTGCAAAGGAAAAATATAATTTTCATTTTCCTTAACACAGTTTCATAACTCTCATTTCGATGTTATTAAGAAGACTTAAAACTCCGAGATAAATATTTTATCTCATAAACTTTATATACATAATTTTTAAATAAAAAAAATAATAATATTTTTTATTATAATTTTTATTATTATTATCATTATTATTATTATTATGATGATGATTATTGTTGTTATTATTATTATTATTATTAATAATATCATTATTATTATTATTATTTTTATTATAAGGACTGAATGCGAAAAATATTACTAACATTAAATCTATACAACTCCAATATAAATTCACAAATTACAAAAAACTAATCAAGTAGGCTGTTGTTTGAATAAATCAGATTAAAATTCATTTTAGTATTCTTTTTTAAATTTCATTTTTCATGAATATGTCGTCAGAAACAGGAAGTCGTGAATTAATTATTCACTTATTTCAAGAAAATTCACAATCAAATCCGAAAACAATTGCCAGAAAGACAAAGGTTTGTCATAAAACAGTTTCTAACGTTCTTAAAAACTTCAATGAGAACTTGAGCGTTTTTAAAAAACCTTTGATCGAGAAGAAGAAAGGGTTTTTCGTGTACACAGAATGTAAAGAAAGTAAAGGCTCTGTTAGAGAGAAATCTTCGTCTATCAAATCGAAAACTGGCGGTAAAGGCAAATTGTAGCGAGAAAACAGTTCGGAAAAATAAACAGTATGTGGGTGTAAAAACGTATAAAGTTCAAACAGTACCAGACCGGAACGCTGACAAGAACGTAATGGTGCAGCAGTGAGCCAGAAAGTTGAAATCTGATTTTTTTGCAAAGAAAAAATGTTGCATTATGGATGATGAGACTTATGTGCTCTGCGAGTTTTTCCAGCTACCCGGACAAGAATTTTACTCTGCAGCTAAAAGAGAAGCAAGGAATTGAAGAAAAATTTAGAAACATGATAAAATCTAATTTTCCCAAAATAAATTCTTGTTTGGCAGATTATATGTGGATGCGGGAAAAGGAGTAAATGCTTTGTCACATCTGGTACAATAAACACAGAAGTCTTTGTGAAGGAGTGCTTGCAAAAACGTTTATTCATAAATCAGCAGAGAGGTCTTACTTACTTTTGGTCGGATTTGGCAACGTACCACGATAGTAAGGCAGCCAAGAAGTGGTACGAAGACAATAACGTCTATTTGGTGCAAAGAGAGGCAAACCCACTAAATTATCCAGAGCTTCGCCCAATCGAAAGATATTGGAAATTAAAGACGACAAACAAGAGGGCACAGACAATTGCAGATTTTCGGAATAACTGGAATAATGCAGCAAACAACTTGACAGAAACTACAATTGTAAGTCTAATGGCAGGTATTTTGGAAAAGCTCGTAGAATTCATTAAAAAAATAATAATCTTTCTTAGCTTACTATAATTATTTTGAATTAAACACATTTTTCAAAACAGTCGATATTTTTTCAATTCAAAATATGGTTTTTAAGATAGAGGATTTTAAAATTAGTAATATTTTTTACACTCAGTCCTTAGTAACTACCTTATCTTATAGATATATGCATCTAATGGTCATAAACACTTTTCGTTTATTTCCATTTACATATTATATATATATATTTATAAACGTATGTGTGTGTCTTATATTTTCTATTGAGTGAATGATTTAGACTGTGGTTATCATCCTTCCCTTTTGTATTTTTATTCACCTTCATCCCTTTATTTGTATCTGTCATTTCCCACATACAAAAAATTTCCCACAACAAAATACAAATAATTTGTTATTTTTTCATTTACAATTTTTAATTTTAATAAATGATCATTGATCATGCATGGTCAAACATAACGAACGCAAACATCCAAGCCCAATTACGATGTGCAAATTACCAAAATAGAAATTAATTTGCAAGAACTAAGTGGAAGAATGGAGAAACAAATATCGCACTAGTAAAATAAATATGATTTAATGACTTCATTATTTTATTTTATTTATATTTACATATTTCTTTACAATGTTCGTTTATTATCATAATTATTATATTACGGGGTGTCCCACATATTATCTACGTTAATGTCTAGGACTATTAGTAAACACAATAATAAAAACTCATTATTTTTCATTTTCTCTCTCTAAAAATATCAATAGTCAGTTTAAATCTTATATGAAGATATATAATTTTAAATGCGGCCCGCGGAGTTATGAATGTTTTCCAAAGTGCCTCGTAAAATCATTTCGGTTGCCCCTTTGAGTTAAAAGAGGAACATAGGATTTATTTTCCGTTAAAGAAATGATTCCCGTTTTTAAAATAACATTCGACAATTATTTTTTATGTTTGCAATGAATTACTAAAATATATTAATTATAATTTTTAATTAAATTTTCAAATTAAAATAAAAATTATTTTCAATTAATGAAAACAAATTATTTATTTTCTAATTCGTGCTAACATCATGGATTCAACGTTATTCTGTATTTTAATAATTAGTAAAGTCACAGCTTTGAAACCATAACGGAAAGGAAGTATTCAGAAACGTTTGCATTTCATGTCATAATTATATATTTTAAGTGAACCTTTGATTTTTTACATCTTACTACATCCAATTCGTACAGTACTTACTGATATGTATGGTTAGTGAAAATAAGTGAGACTGATGTTAACTATCATTATTATTCTGTAAAATATGATAATTTAGGATTCTTTGATTCAATTCTAATCCCACAAAAATAGATGGGAATGCGAGTATATTGTTCTTTGCTATTATCTACTGGGACGAAGGATGCAGTTTATGTGCATGGAATAACTAATAAGCAATGAACATACGCATGAAACCATAATCCGATTATTTAAATGAAATGTTTTTTCAATGGCAAGTGAGTTCAATAATTTTGCTTAATTATTAATTTATTTTATTATTTTATAAAGCGTAGAATTTTAGAAATATCATTTGAAAGTTTACAATATCGAAGCATCATTTGATTCTTGTTCATAAAAGGCAAACACAAGGAAGATATATATATAAAGATATACGTATGTGTCTAGACGAGATCCATTTATCGTAAGAAAGTTTAAATATGGTTACTGTCGAACGATTGTTCAACAATTTTCAAGATAGTCAAACATCAAACGAAGAAATATTTGATATGTGAATTTGGTTAATAAATATCGGAGGAACTCAAACTAATAGTGCATCTTGTCAGCAAAGATAGTCTTCAGATATTATTTGTTGCAATTATAAATAGAAAATTGTGTTCCCATTTTGTTCCAGAGCTTTTAACATCGAAGATGTTAACTCACCGATTGATTTGCTGTCAGGAGAACTTGAATCTCTTTGAACATGGTGGAGAATGTTTCCTGCAGATATTTATAACCATTAGTAAAACATGTTTTTCTTTTTATGAAATAGTATCAAGTCTCAGAAGGGGAAGTTTATTGAAAAGAAATATAAAATTGAAAATCATAAAATACTCTTAGAATTTTTGTAAGTATTAATATATCGTAATATTTTATTGTAATAAAACTCAAAGTATTTAAGTGAATTTTCTTATGCAATGTTGATATTCGATTTTGTCGCTGCTGCGTCCGGGCCCATAAAGTCGCAGCTGGTTTTGCCAGTACAAGAATGGACAGAAATTTGTCGATTTTAACTCTCCATGACGATTCGGAATTGAAATTCCTTTTAAAAAGTCTGATATTTCTGGAAGGCATAAATTGCAATTTCAGAAACATATAAACTTTAATCTAAGTCCCATCGATACAATCGGATCTTGGGGTGAACTATAAATGTAACTACTAGGTTCGTGGTTTGGTTTCGATGAAATTTCCGAAAAAGACATTTTTTAAACTTTTATTTTATAACAACAATCAATATGTTATTTAAAGAAATTTTGCCTTAGTAATTCTCTAAGAAATGATTTTTAATTTTTCTTGCACAAACCAATAATATCTAACTAATTATAAATATAAATATGTTAATTTATTATTTTTGAAATTTGAAATTAAAATATTAAATGCAATATAAAATTTCAAAAATAATAAATTAACACACACATATATATATATATATATATATATATATATATATATATTGTTTTAAAATATTGTATTTTCTTTTGAATAATAATTTTATTAAACTTCAATGAAATTTAATATTTATTATGATATTTAGTTTTTTTTCCATTTTGTATTTACTTTTAAAGTTTAATAAATTCTGTTAAAATATTTTCCGGGTCTTATATTTAATTCACTTTTTAAATCTATTTTAATTATAAGTTTCATTATTTCGAATTTTATCTAAAACATTTTTAAATATTATTAATATTGAAACTTTATACCGCATTTTATCGTCTTTACTTATTTTACAATAAATTTCTTATTTTTTACTTTTATAATTAAATATTAATTTTAAATGTTTTTTATCTTTAATTCAAAAATTTAAGACATCAGAAATCCACACAGTAATTCTTTAAATATTTCATAAAATTTTCTTATCGATCATTCTTTAATCGTACGAAAATCTATTGAACTTTTGATAAAGTTGTGATTATTTATAAATTTGTTGAAGTATTCTAAAAAGATTGTAAATAATAAAATATATTCTACTGGTTTAAATTATGAGTACTGAATTGAAACCTGGAGATTTAACTGGTGACCACGCTAGTATTCCAATCAAAGTTTTGAAGCTTCCTAAACTAGAACTTCCATCAATCTTTAAGAAAACCCTTGAGAAGAAAATTAAGGAATACAATGGAGTCGATTCTGAAGAAGGGCAAATATGGTTCAAAGACATATGCCAAAGCTCAGAACTTTTTAAATTAACATTCTCAGAAATGTGTAATTCTTTGTTGATAGACGAAGCAAAAATTCTTTGGGGAAATGCGACAGAAGATGGTAAGAAACCCATGTTAGATGTGGAATCCATAAATTAGTTCCAGAAAACATTTATAAAGAAAGAAAGTTTTATAAGAAAATTTATAAAGAAAGAAATTGAACAAACTAAACCAAATTTGTCAAGTAAAGAATGAAAGATTCTTAACATACGAATTAAGTGTTCAGAAAACGATTGAAAATTTCAGGAAACACAGCGATGAAGAAATTTGAAATGAACTGTTAAAAAAGCGAATAAAATCTCAAGTTCTGAAGGATCGATTTGTTTTTAAACCAAACATATCGGTGGACGAAACGAGAGCAAAAGCTAAGATTTATGAAGACAACATGTCAAAAGAAAAAAAATTATGTCTTAGCCGTTGTGAGGAATATTTGGTGGGTGGATGTTTTTGTGTAGTTTTTGCATGTTTAAATGTTGTATGTTGATTTGAGATTGTGCCTCTCCTAACCAGATGGATTATCAATATTTAATTTCTTATAATCTGAAACTAATTTATTTAAATTTAGATTTAATATTCAAATTTTTAATTTTTATTATTGCAACTTTTAAATAATTTTAATGATTTTATTTTTGTAAATTTTTAAATAATTAAAATCAAATTAATGTTTAAAAATGACTATAAAAATATTTTATTTCAGCCAATAAAATTTAAATTAAATATTTTTAAATAAAGTTGTCTTTTCAAGTATAGTTCAGATTATGATGGGAGATATTGAAAATTGAATGATGGGATCAAGGGAAAGCATTACTGTTGATCATCATAAAGATGATAAAAATTGTGAATGTAATAAATGTTCTGTCAAATGTGTGAGTTCTCTTAACAGCCGTCAAAATATCCTATGCAGAAATGCAAAAGAAAGACAAACATCATGTTAGAAGAAGTAAGAATCCTGAACATATAAGAAATACAGTTCGATTGACTGAAACAAACGACAGACAACCAACATTAAGAACGGAATGTAAACTACCCTCGGAAAGATTTAATAAAAGTTATGAGAGAAGATCCAGTAGAATAACAGAAGATAAACAACAGTATAATCGCCCGGTGCATTCGGCTTGGTACGAAGCAAGGAAGTTATATTGTACAATAAAGAGACTTCCGACTCCACAAGAGTAGCATTTAACCAGAGGGAATTGTTTTTGCTGTGGAAAACATGGGTATTTGAGGAAAGATGTCCTTTAAATAATCGTTCTTAAATATGTGGAAAAGTGGACATGGTTTCAGAAACTGTAATCATATCAAGGATGTTCATGTAGTTTGCATCAAAGATGTGTACAATGAAGAAAACGGGGATATGGTACCATATAAAGATGAATAAGAAGATGATTTAAATGCCTCAGACTCCATGGTGAGCAAAAAATCAAATTGTGGAGTTAGTAGAGTGGTCAGATGGTATATGGTGGAGCGATGTTAAGCTGAACTATCATAATGTATTAATGTTGTGAGATAGTGGAGCGGTTGTTTCAATCATTAGTGAGAAGGTTTGGTTGAAAATTGGACAACCCACATTAGAAAAGAGTTCAATTATACTGTTTTCAGAAGGTCATAAGTGTTTGGGAAAAATGACAGTTAGGTTGAAATGAGAAAAAGAGTTCCATGCGGTAGATTTTTTAGTGGTGAAAGCAATTCGACCGGCAGTCATTGAAGGTGTTAATGTGATGTAAAAATTTGGAATAACACTTGAAAAAACTATGAAGAAGTCAGTTAAAGATGTTAGAAAGAAAGCTGCAAGAGCAAAACAAACAACTGGAAACCTCGTGAAACGATTTGATAATATTTTTATGAAACATGAATACGCTTTGGGATTTACAACTATTGTGGTTCATAAAATTGAAACCGAACTTAAACCGATTTTTCTGAATCCAAGAAGACAATGCATTCATTTAGAAAGTCAATTGAACTATATTTGAAAGGATTAGGAAAGGCAGAAATAATTAGGAAATGTAAAAGTGAATAGAACTCAACGTTAGTCATTACGTCAAAGAAATATGGATATTCGAATTTGTTTAGAATTGAAGAAATTGAATGATGTATCAAAGAAAGTTTCCTTTCCAATGCCATACAGTCAAATGTTAATGGATGCTCTTGGTGGCTCCAGACTTTTTTCAAGTATGGATTTGGGCAAAGCACACCATCAAGTAGCATTGGATGAAATTACTCAAAAAATGACTGCGTTTTGCACTAGAATACAGCAGTATTGTTTTAACCATGTACCGTTAGGACGTTCAACAGCACTCGGAACGTTTCAGAGAATAATGAATTCAGTATTTGAAGATTGCTATTCTCTGGAGCAGTAATATACCTACATGATGATGTCTTAATTTACTCAAAATCATTGGAGGATCATATTAAACTATTAGAAGAAGTATTGAATAGACTGAAGAAAGCAGTTTTAAACGTCAACCCAGGGAAATGAAAAAGCGGAGTAGGAGAGTTGGTATTTCTTGGACATACAATTAACAAAGAAGGTATCTCAACAAATAAATTGAAAGTTTCAGAAATTCAAAATTTTCCGATTCCAAAGTGTACTCGAAATTTAAGAGCATTCTTAGGTCTGTGTAACTACTATCGACGAATTATCAAGAATTAAGCATAATTAGCAGTACCGTTACTCAGTGCATGTAGCAGAAAATGTAAACAAATATTTTGATTAGATGATTGTGACAGAAGTTTTAACGAGTTGAAGCAAAAACTGTGTGGTACACCAATATTAGCATATGTGAACCCGAATAATAATTTCATCTTATACAGATACATCATTCGAATCGATAGGATCAGTATTAAGTCAGATATCAGAAGAGAAAGAAGTTGTAATCGTGTATGCATTGAAAACTTTAACCACGCATGAAAAAGAGTACTGTGTGACAAGAAAAGAACTATTAGCTTTACAAGAATTCATGTTACATTTTAAGCAATATTTATATGGCAAATGATTTACAGCAAGAACTGATCATAAACCATTGGTATTTATATAGAGTATTTCCAAACTATTAACTCCTCAATTCCAGACATGGTTAGCAAACATGGCGGATTATGACTTTGATTTGAAGTATAGACAAAGTAACGAACATGGAAATGCTGATGGATTATCACGGCTATATAACGACGTCTGTGCACAATGTGAAACAATGCAAGAAGAACCAAAATCAAAAAAGCAAGAGTGAAACAAACCAATACTTGTAGATTCAGTCTACAATTCAATGAATAAATGACGAGCAAAAAAAGTGCTCAGAGTTGAACCAGTTAAGACAAAAACAGGAGATGGCAGAATGGCAAAAGAATGAAATTACCAAGTAGTTATTAGTAATAACTTATTAAAACTAAATGACCAATTAGTTTATCAGAATTGGTTATGGCGTAGGCAAGAAGGAAATTGTGTGTTACCATGGGTTCCAAAGCAAGTTAGAAGAGATTTCATCATGAAAATACACAGAAATTTATGTCATGTAGGTATCAAAAGGCAAAGAAATATATCCAAAATCATTTTATGCTACCAAATTTAGCAAAGGAAGTGTCAATCATTATTGTAAAATGTCAGGAATCATGCGCAAAAAGATTCCAAGTGAAAACACGAAAGAAAAGTTGATTCCAATAAGAGGTGACGAGTTTCTAGAACAAGTCGTGATGGACATCACATATGTGAGTGACAAGAATAGCATGTACCAATATTTATTGGTCATGAGTGACCAGTTTTCGACATTGGTCTCTTTGACAGAGATTAGAACTCAAAACGAAGACACCATAGATCAAAACGTATTGCTAAATTGGATATATAGATATGGGAAGCCAAAAACAATATTAACAGATAATGGAAAATGTTTTACTGGTGGAAAATTTAAAGATTTTTTCAGGAAATACGGAATTAAACAAAGATTTAGTAGCCCATTTCAACATCAATGAAAGGGACTAGCAGAAAGAACTATTTGAACAGTGAGAGACATGATAGTAACAAGAAGAGGAGACACAGACAAACTATTGTAGTGGCAAATTGATCCTAAGATAGAATTCTGTAGTACGACCAAGTTGACCCTTGGTAGTCAGTGATAATACTGGTCAGACAGTTGCACGTTGATGATGCTACCGTCCGACGTGTTTTCCAAGAGGATCTCCGTTACAAATCATAAGTTATACGGAGAGGACAGTATATGTCAGAAAAAATAAAGGTGAACCACTTTAGTACACCAAAATGCCTTCTGAACAAGCTCAAACATCCTGAAGATGTAGGAATAATCTGGTTTTTCTTATATTCACCCTTCGAATTTGTGTTTTGTAGGAAAATAAACTTAAATGCAGCAGCAGGAATATCTAAAACTAAAGAGAGCATTATGATCAAGATGAAGGTAGGAGAAAATTTAGAGAAAGTGGCAAGACGAATGGAAAATTGAGAGAGATAAAAGAGAACAAATCAACATTTCGAGGATAGTCAGAAAGTTTTTGTAAAAATAGATCAAAAAAAGAGAAAGGGCACTTTGCCATTCGATGGACCGTATTAAATTACAAGACATCCCCACATCAATCGAAACTACAGAATCTGAAAGATGGAAGCATAATTCGTCGAAGAATTGTGTGGATTAAGAAAGTTAAATACGAATTATAAGAGGGGAAAGTTGTGATTATTTAATAATTTATTTAAGTATTCAAAAAAGATTATAAATATTAAATTATATTCTGTTTGATTATATTATGAGAACTGAATTGAAACCTGGACATTTAACTGATAATGACGGGCTAATCCGGTATTTCAAACGCAACATGATCAACCGAGCGGAGAAACGGTCGAGCTGTTTCTTGTCTCAAGAGAATCGGAAGAATTTTTGTTAACATAATCTCTAATTGCTGCTGCACGTTGTTCTGTTGTTAGCTCCTTGCCGCGGACAGGCATGATTCTAAAATAAATAATGACAATTTATAACTTGAAAAGTAATAAAAATAAAATATGTGTATAAACTTATATTTATTTTTACTATTATTGTTATTAATCGTATATTGGTACAGCAATTTATATTTATATTTGTATTTATATATATTTATAATTATATTTAATTTAATATTTATTTTATCATCATAACGACTTTCCGTCGTTATGATGATAGAAATTAAAAAATTTAAATATAAAATTTAAATTTATTAAATCAATAATAATTGATTTAATATATCACAAAAAAATTATATTTTATTATTAAAGGACTTACCGTAAGCCGAGTGTTGAAATTTATTTTTTTGTCATTTTGTACGTGTTATTGAAGAATTCTACATTAACATTTAATAGAATCCTTTGCAATTGTCTCATGTTATCCTATTACCAAGAAAAAAATCCAAGAACAGAAATTGCCGTATCACTTAACCCGACTAATTAGTGTATTTCCTAAACTGAATTTGTCATATCACTCATCCCTATTAACAAGTGAAGTCAAGAACCGAAATTGTATTTATTTCAAAGCTGTATTCGAATCTCTTCGAATTTTGCTTCCTACAAATTCAATTGCTTGACATCCGCAGGTCAACATTATATTACTTGAAGTAACTATTGTTTATTGTTAATTGTACTCCCATTCTAATCATTTTAACTGTAATCATTCCATTAATCATCTTGTTAACCTTTCCGTTGTGGTTAATTTATTAATTAATTAAATATTCATAAAATACTAATTTTCTAACAATTATTTTTATTTATATAATAAAAGAGTAAAAGTAATTTCAGGTTCATCGAATTGAACTTTAAGTAACTTTTACAATATACATTTAAACATTTAAATGGTTTACATATACTTAACAAGGAATACACAAACATACTTAAGAACGCTAATTTGATATTTTTGAAAAATATGTTTTTTAAAGCTTTTTTATGAAATTGATTATTAATCATATTTCAAAGTTTCCTATATATTATATATAATTAAAAACTTATTTAAAGTAGATTATCTCAAGCAATTTAAAAGGTATCCGCTGTCGAAAAGCTACAGTTTTAAGGTTTCATAATTATACCAAATTGTTATTTCAACAATAATCTTAAAGAAAAAGTTATACTTGCGCACGTTATTCGAGAATCAAAACGACTCTTTTAATGTTAAAAAAAAATATTTTTTTCGTTGATTAATTTCAAAAAAATGTGTATTTTTGTCAAGAAAAAATTATTTTTTTATTGTAAATCAAAAGACAATTTTGATTGGCGATTTTTCTTTTGTTTTTGTTTATTTACTTTACTTTTCTTTTAAAATAAATACTTTTTTTATAAATATAAGTCTTTGAAGTTAATCAATTTGAAATCATTGCTATTAGTGTTTTTCCTAGTAATAATTTCATCTTACCAGCATTGGCTCTATGGCCAAGCGTTATAGTAATATTGTTTTTTTTCTATAGCAGGTAGACATTGCAGGACCTACTCTTACTCCAGAAACGAATAGGCATGCAATTATTGTCGATTGCATGCAATTATACCGATTTAGAAATTACTGCATTCTTGAAAGTCGCCAGATCATTTGTATTCAAAGGTTATGTGCTGTAAGTTTCTAAAAAGAAATGCCGTTGCAACATTCTAACAGCAAGCCGAGTAAAAGCTGCAATCGAAGAGGACCCTTGGTAGTCAGTGATATTACTGGTCAGACAGTTGCACGTTGATGATGCTACCGTCCGACGTGTTTTCCAAGAGGACCTCCGTTACAAATCATAAGTTATACGGGGAGGACAGTATATGTCAGAAAAAATAAAGTTGAACCACTTTAGTAGACCAAAATGCCTTCTGAACAAGCTCAAACATCCTGAAGATGTGGGAATAGTCTGTTTTTTCTTAGCCAAGGAAAACTTTGTTCAGGACCGGAAGTTGAACGGCAAAAAATGATCGGACGCTTTGTAAAAGAATTGATGAGGTACCTACGGTTATGTTTAGAAAATTTCCAGTTTCATTTATAGGTCTCGGTGTTGCCCTTATATCGAAAGGAAATGTTCCAACTTTTTATATATTTGAAAAACTTGTACATCATTCATCTCAAAAACATGCATTGGATCATCTTTGACGTTTTAGCATTGTTTCAAATGCCTTAATTACAATTTTCGACAATAAACTTTTCATAATCACATGACTTAAACTTTAATGTTAAGCTGCAAAAGCTATATGTACTAAACTTTAAATTATTAGCCCATTTAATTAGTTTTAAATAAATATTAGTAAATGACCTTTATTTTCAATATTATTATTAATGACATTATTTATTTGAGAGTATATATATATATATATATATATATATATATATAAGAATACTGCGGCTTCTTTCGGGTATGGCCTTAAAAACTTAATGTCGAAGAATATTGTTTGACGCTATCTCAGCTTTTTCTAGAGCCATGCAAATCTCTCGGACAAACTCCTTCGGTTTTCTTGACTGCAGTGTTGTATTTGCAAGCCCAAATTCAAGCGCATCTACTCTGGATTTTTGTTTTTTTCCCAAGATTTGGCTCTTCAGCTTCTCATAATTTTGATCCGTTACGATTTTGTTTAGGATTCTAACAGCGATCTCTTCAGGCAAGTCGAAGAAGGTATGATGAAACTTGGAGGTGTCACTGGATATCTCTGCCAGAGTAAATTAAGAATCCATCTTCTGAAATACTATCTTGGGATTCCCTAAATAGAAAGCTGGTTACTGATCGCAGAGCGGCAGTTTGAGCGCGGCAGCCACGCCCAGAGTTCAACATCTCGTATTCTGTTCTCGTTTTAGATTCGTGATTTATGCGTTATAAATATATTCTATATAGATATTTAATTTTGTAAGCGAACAACACACATATCGTTTCCAATGAATAAGAACCGCAGTCAACATAATCCCCAAGAAACAAATATCTATCACTTGATAATCTTACACATAATAAATATATCATATATAGACATTTAATTTTACCACGTTTTTATTAGCTTGCTTTCTTGTCTGTTTGTCTGTTTGTCTGTTTGTCTGTTTGTCTGTTTGTCTGTTTGTCTGTTTGTCTGTTTGTCTGTTTGTCTGTTTGTCTGTTTGTCTGTTTGTCTGTTTGTCTATTTGTCTGTCTGGAACAAATCTTGCGATTGATTTTTCGACCACTTCCAGTCATCCAATTGAGCTGAATTTTTTTATACAGGCTTGCTTCCGATGACAATACAATTTGATAAAAAAAATT
>MQRK01234808.1:12221-22630 GCA_001938485.1 Girardia tigrina
ATATATATATATATTTCTATGGAATTCAAAAATCTATTTTTGACGGACTTTTACTTAATCAATCTTCTCTAAACTTTGCAAACTTACTCATTTTCGATGACAGTAAATGATAATGTGAAAATTGGATCAAATAAAACTTTTTAAGGTCTCAAAATTCGAACAAAACGGTACCATCCGAGTTAATGAACGAGATAAAGATCTTCTTATAAATTATATTACTCAAAAAAATAAATTGAAAAATAAATAAAGTTCAGTAAACCGATTTAAAGTTTACCTAGTAAATCATAAAAACAATTTTTATATTAATGCTTTATGCGGGCGGTACTCTGCTTGGCCAACATAATTTTTATGATTTTTTATTGTGTTTTTTTGAAAATATTTTTTTAATTAAAATTTTGTGGGTAGAGTTCTTTCAACATTAATAATGGATATAATTTTTTTGATTTACTAGTTTATAATTTGAATATAAAAATACACTACTAAAAATATTGTCCATTGCTTGTACTATTTTCCCCCATCTTTCGGGAAAAGAAGGATACCCCTTTGTTAGAATCGACTGGAACTCCATCAGAAAGAACGCAATGCTACATTTATACAAAATTATATTTATACAAATATAATTAATTACTGATACTATACAACATTTTTATCAAATTGACTATCGATATTTGACTTCGTATTTGCAGATTGAATTTCAAAAACACAATAAATTTGATCTTATTGAAATCGACAACATATTCTGAATCGATCAATTATCAATAATCTGGATTGCATTTCTGCAGCTAATCAATTTGAAAATTAATTGATGTTCCAATATTCTGTTCAAATTTCTTCTTGTTGATAACACGACGCACATTCTTCCAAAAAGTGTAATATTTAAACAAAATATTTTTGAACTTAAAATTTTAATTTTGTAATATCTAAAATTTTATTACTTTTATTAGTTGAGGAACTTAATTTTTCAGTTTTCCTAATTTTAAACCGGACGTTCTAATTTTAATCTATTTTTCTTTAATTAAATATTCAATTCCATTTCTTTAATAAAATTTAATTTAATATATTTAATTTATTTCTTTTCTACTTTCATTAATGTTAATGTAAATAATCTCTTCTTAACTTATTTATTCAGACTCAATTTTATTTTTAACAAATTGACAACCCTAACACCTAAAACCCATCAAACAACGCTTTGTCTTTAGAGGCAAGCCTTGAATCAATTCGATCTTTACATTATTCGTAAGAAATCAACAACAAACCATGTTATACAACCAAAACTGTCTCAAATTTCAGAGCATAAATAAATAAGATTTAAAGTAAAAATCAAATTAATGAAATTGGTTTATTCATTAACCAAATAAATCAAAGTATCTCACTGCGTTAAAAAAATTAATGTGTTCAACTTCAGCAACAAAACTTCTACCATTTTTAAATATTGTGGTGGAAATCGTTCATTAAAACAATCATAAACACTGTGATTGGATGAGTACAGTTTTTGACAGAAAATATCCTGCTTTGATCAATCGAAAGAACGCTTTTATGCAGCAACATAAATGTGAAACTACACACGGCCAGGTAAATCCATAAAAAGATAAAAAATATTGATATTATTGAACTTCTTTCTCTACCAACTTGTAGTCTCGACTTTTCATCATCCGATTATCACTTTTTGTTCTATGGCACATTCTCTTTGTCGATGTAACATCAACAACAACAAAACAAAGAATGGTACCACAGCGGGTTGACCTACTTTCTGATAAATGGTGTGGAAGGTGGTGATCCTGACTTTGATCGATTCCTTAACCACACAATCGCGCATGCGTTCGTAAATGGCGAACTGATTGGCGTCCTCGAATGGTCGTAGTTCAGCGGTCTCTCAATCATCGAATTACCTGCCTGTGATCGGATTGTATCGGTCGAATCTGGTCAATGCGGTCCAAAACAACGGTATTTCTCATCAATGATCGATGAGCTTTCCAGTATTGGCGGTCTGTTTTCATAATCAGTAATTGTGTACAGTGTGAAACTCATCGAGGGGACTGGTGTGGATCCTCGTGCTCGACCATGAGGCATCGTGAAAACGGGCCGATGAGTCAATGTTATAAAACGAATCCGACCGCTCGTCAACACAACATTATTAGGACGCAATAGAATAAATTCGATGTGATTCATATATTGATAACAAAAATATTCCACACAAAATTTAATCTCACATTTAAAATTACACTCGTTTATTTGTTTATTAAAACAACATCAAAAGTTTAATTTGTTAATTTTTTGCGATCACCACAAATGGTTTCAAGCGATTGATTCCAATGGTTGTTACTTTGAATTGTTTTTTTGTTGTTGCAAAATTATGTATAAAGTTTTTATAAAAAACTTTCAGTTCACTTTTCTATTTTTAATAAATATTGTATATAAAAATATTTTCCTCGTACTTTTACTCTTAATTTTATTTTTAAAATTGCCAGATTCAATCGTAATTTTGAATTTTAAAAAACATTATGACTTTTAATATGTAATTTTAATTCACAGCGCGGAAACATTTTGATGTAAGACCTGAAGGATGTTATGGCAATGACATTTTACTGAAATACAAAATGATAAGGACACAAAAATGTGGTAAAACATGTATTAATTAGCAAATGAAAAAGATGTTAGACATTATTTTTTTAATAACTAATTTAATATTTTAATTATTTTTTATTGAATATTTAGGTTATTAGTTATTAATATTTATTGAAATATCATCACAAAATATTTTGTAATATAAAAATAAAATAACGAAAATAATAATGACAAAGAATTAAAATATGATTTTTAAATGTTCTCTGAAAGTTTTTTTTATATAATTTACACTTTATTTATTTATTTGTGTAAATATTATTTTAAGGTTTAAAAAAGTAATGTAAATAATTGTTCTAAGCAAATTAAAACTTTTTCTTTACTTGAAAAACTAAAATTTAAATACCATTAAGAAAGTTGAATATAAATTATTTTTATAAATAAATAAATCAAATTAATTGTACTATTAAGCATCACAAATTTATTGCGGAACAAATAAATTATTCAACAGAATTTGTAAATTAATAAATAACGAAAATATAATTAATAGTAATAAAATCATTTTTTTCATGATGAAAATATGATGATTAAAATTGTCGGCTAAAATCCTGGCAAAGGGATGAATACTTTTTAAAGTAAAATTTACTTGTAACTGTGTAGTTATTCAATATTTAGTTATTCATATTTTTTATATAGAGTAAAATAACTTTACCTTAAGCAACTTTAAAAGTTTAATACATTCCAATACCTTTCGTACCGAATAATATTAAACTAAAGGAACATTATAACAAACAATAACCATACAACAGATGATCAGAAGTATTTGTATTACCAAATTAATATTGTTATTAATTTCGACGGATCAAATGTCTTCATCAGACTAAACTAACAATGATTTATTCGCACTTATATATCAAAGCAATGTTTATGTAATCATTGTGTAGTTTCTAAATTATAATACTTATTTCAATAAAGTTGAAGAAGATGGTGTTTGCACATTGATTTTAGGATGCAAAGGATTTAATAATATCTATGCGTCACACATCATCCTGTTCCAATAATTATATTTATGTTTGGCTATTTCTGATAATTTTAGTAAAAAAAAGTAAATAATAATAAAATTGTGACACAAAATTGAAAGCCAAATGGTACAATAATGGCTACAAAAATAAAAATCAGATAGATAATGATGATAATAATTATGATAATATTGGTTTTGTTTGGACTGTTCCCTACTCTGAGGGTTTCAGAAAATTCAAAAACCCTAATATGAAACATGTCGAATTAATTTATTAAACTTGAAAATTGTGTCTAGATCATGTAAGATAGTAAATTTGCTCACCAGTAAATCTATCACTCCCTCAAGTTTATGTTTCGATTTAGTTGATTAGTATAAATGTAAGTCTGTAAACGCATTCAGAAACATAATTGAAAGGAAAGTGATATTATTTGCTCAACATAGAAAGAAATGTTTGAATAGTAAAGTTGATGTAAGTAATTTTAAGATGTTGAGAGCACAATTTAATAATTACTGGAAGAGAGTGATGCGTGCCCTATATATTATCAAATCCTTTGATCCTAATTTCAATGCACAAACACCATCCTCTTCAACCTTATTGAAAGTATTTTCATGATTTATCAATTATATAATGATTAAATAAACGCGAATATATCATGGATAGTTCAGTCTTATGAAGACAGTTTATCCATCGAAATTAATAACAATATATTACGTAAAATTTATGTTTTCGTAATATGTGACGTACTTTGTAACTTTATAATTTTGTGTTATGTGAAATAAATATTTTTTGACAATCTTTAAATTTTTATTTATTATTATTGTGTCCTATTATATCATTTTACTTATAATTTACATAATTTTATTTAAGTAATGACTATGATGAAAAAATTTTAAAGTGGTGGCCTTGACGTATATATATGCTCGTGGTGAAAAGAATGTGGCACTGTGAAGTGCACTTGCGGCGGAGAATCTTAACGTTGAAGGGGTTAATGGACAAAATAAATCAATATTCTTCAAAAGATTGAAGCAGAAAGTTTTTTTCAATATTAAAACTCTTAATGTCAATTGTTCTATACGATAATAACTCTGCTTTAGTATTAAATTTCGACTCACGTTCGGCTGGTGTTTTGCGGGTCATTGCAAATTAGACACCACGGACGATTGATCAACATTCAGAGTGGTAAAGTAATTTTGTTGAAAGTATTTTTTATTGTATTAAATTATTTTTTAAGATCGTTGCTATTCATTATTGGATTTTCAAATATGTCATCTTCATAACAAGAATCAAATTTAGTTTTATCCAAAATATATTTTTATAACACAATTTAGATAAGTTTTCTACATTCATTTTTTACAAAAATTTATAGTGTTAAGCACATTGAGACAAGTCTCATTTGAATTTTGATTACAATCACACTTAGAGTCATTACAACTCTCAGAAGATCGTTTACCGTTTGTCATCGTTCTAATTGGTTTTGTTATTTTTTCTTTTTAATCATGATTATTCGAACAATTTTTTAAAATCTTTTTAAAATATTTAATTTTTAAAATACTTAATTAATAATAATAATTTAAACCATTTCTTAATAAAAACTCAAATTAATAAATATTTTATTAAATTGTTAAAAATGAATTTAATTTAAATTATATTAGTTTTATTTATATCTAATTAAATACTTTTCTTTTTTTTAAAAATATTAAACTTAATTTTAATTGTTAATTTTAAAAATATGAACTTATCAAATTATTATTTTTAATTATGTTCGTATATTACATCACTGTAACTATAAAAAATACCAATTTCCATCTGAGTGAGAGAATCAACATACTCAAATCAACATACAGCATCCATACATTTACATATTCAAACATTTTAAAATATTCCTAACATATTGTTTATTTATAGTTTATGTTTTTATGTTTTATATTGTGTTTTCCAAAATATCAAAATGTTTTTTGTAAAAAAGTTTAATATCAAAAATGATAAAATAATATCATTATTACGACAAATCGTCAATTATTTCAAATAAATTTTCTCACTTTTTGGTACCTTCTTTATTCCTGATTAAAAAATTATTGTCCTTTTAATAAAAAAAGTCATACAGAAATTATTTATTGTCTTTATCACTGGTAAATGCGTTTCTGTTTAAAGTACTATGGAGGGATTTAAATAAGTAAAATTTCGATGGTCCTTAGTCTAAAGAATACGGAGGGTGGTGGTGATATCCTAGTCCAGTGATATATGATCTCAGGATAGCTTGAGTAGTACATTTGCGATGCTTCGCCACCTTGGTCACCCGTCTTTACTTAGGGTAACTGTGAAATAGAAAAAATTCTACCCCCACTTGTTGTCGCCACCCGTGAGATCCTGCTACACAATACGACCGCATCGTGAAACATCCTTTCGGAAATCGTGAAACCCAATCTTTGCATTTTCTCATGTCCCACACAAAATATTTTTTCAATAAGTCGTTTCCATTTCACTTTAGCAAAACTTCACCGATTAAACACTTAACAATTATAACATTTTCATTAATACATTGTCCAAAAGTTTTATTAACAAATTGAGGAGTCAGAACATAAATATAATCAATCAATATTTTTTTATCTTGTTTCTGTACAGCATGGGCTAAAGCAATAATTGTGGGTTTATTTATGTTTCTACTAATACATTTAATAACATCGATTCCAAAACACAAAATATATATTCTCTGAATTCCTAATCGATTTTGTAATTCTTTTCAACAGTTTAGAAGAATCATTTGGAAGAAGCATTAAGCCCTTCTTTCACATCCTCAAGTGCACATCTTTCAAAACACAATTTTCGAAAATCAAAATTTTAAATTTTTTATCATAATTTTTATTTATTTTACTCAAACTAATTCGATTAAACAACTAATAAAAACACAAAACGCAAACAAATTATTAATTGGATCTCATTTTTTTATAGTTGTAAAGGGATAAAAATTTTCGGACAGAGGCAAATATCTTTTTAAACATGTCGAGTAGATTGAAGAAAATTCAGTGAGTTTGATAGTGAAAAAAATAACGATATTCCACCTATTAATCATTTTTTCATTCGCGAATTCTCTTTCTTCGTCTCCTCATTCTCTCTGACTATTTTCATCGATTCTCGGTTACACTCTTCCGGTCCCTGCAACAGCACGGCAGCCCGACATACGCTTCCTGAAATCAAAACCGGAGATGAAAAAAAGAAAAGGGCTCTTAAAAATCACAAAACAATTTGATTCCTAAACAAGAGATGTTTTTGACGAATGGTCAAACTTTTAGGTGATCTGACTATCAAAATGTTTTATAATTTCTTGATATGATTTTTAAATTCAAAAGTATTATCATCTACTAATTTTCAAATAGAAGATTTAATTTTAAAAAAACCTTTTGAAGTGTTTTTAATAAAAATTTGAATCTTGGATACACCCTAAGGGTTCATTATTCAGAAATATGTTAATCTTTTATTTTTTCTTCTCACTAAAATATTGTAAAAGTTTCGAAGATTGTTTTTTAATTACATTTGTTTTAAGGAAAAACATTAAAAAAACAATAACATTTAACTAATTATTCAGCAAATGAATCAAATGGTCGATTAATAAAGTTTCCCTTAGAGGAAATAGAAAATTATTTTCAAAGGCGTTTAATGATGCATGGTTTCCAAATATGATAAATCGGTCATCCTATCTGAATCAAAGTAATAAAGACAAAATTAATAATTGATATGATGAAACTTGTTTTTGAAAAAATTATCACATGAAACATGTGCTACTTTTTCTACACTGAAATATTATTTTTAAAATTTCAGAAGGAATGTCGTATTTTACTTGGCGAAATATTTGGCAGAAAGTTGAACTATATAGGTCTAGGATTGGGTATTCATCAGAAGATGTAGATAACTCATCATGGGAGGACGACCCAGCCTTCAATGATGAGTTATTAAGGTTAGGTTGAGCAGAAGTGTCGGGCTTGGCGGAAACGTTCACCCAATTGATGGGTGCGGGGGGAGACCGCTAGAAAAAGAACCCCTGTGGAAACCAGGGCCGAAACATGCGGCGAATTTATTTATGTTTCAACCGGGCACTTTTGCTCAACGATAAAAAAAAATCGTCATTTATCAAATAAATTAGTATTCTCAGAAAAAATTTCTCGAAATTACTAGTATGAATCATCAAAATCGTCATTATTAAAAATCAGTGTTACTTAACCATTTAACGACTTGTACGGTTTTCGATTGATTTCATCGGCTTCCGGATTTCTTTCGGCCAAGGTACTGCATCGAAAAAAATGTATTGATGTGGGCTATCCAGATTAACCACGTTCTTAACTGAATTCACTCCGATACCACTGCAATTATACATTTAAAAGCGTGATCGACAAACAAACAAACACACTTTTTAGACAAATATTATATATAAATCCTTAAAATTCAGTAGTGTTTTCGCTAGGACTTCATCGAAGAAACCCCTTTATAAAAGTAATTGGGATGTTATATAATTTATAAAAGATATTATAAACCAAATTTAAATTTACAAGAGTAATGAATGATATTTTCATTGAACAAATTTTTATTAAAAAACCATTTAAATCCGGTTTTCAAAAATATTTCTGTAAAATAAATTTAATTGACGTTCATAATTATTTATTTACTAAAGTCTCTGAAATACACTCTAACACGATCACCGATGCTGTATCGTACTCTTGAAACATTTCTTTTAATATTCTCCTACTCCGATTATTTTTAATCTCCTTGAAGCAGGTCTGTTTCATAAATATAAATGCATTCATCCTTGACTACTTAGTTATGGCATGGTAAAACTTCATAAAATTTCAATACAATATGATTTATTGTCTTTTTCTTATAAAATAAATCAAAAAAGTAAATTTCAACTCTTGTTTTTGTACATCATCATCATCTATCAAGTTAGCGTATACTTAATGCGATAGATCTTTCTTACCTAGCTTTTCTCTACCAATTTCTCTATTAGTTAGTCTGCCTTTCTAAATATTATTGTGGGATCGCTGGACATGATAAAGGATGCCTAGGGACGTGGCCGAAAAGGAGCACTGACATACTCACAACTCGAGATTATGATTATTGTAGTGCCCTACTTACTGACACGGCGTGATTATTTTATTTGCATGTTTTTGATCTTTGTATTTACTTTTGAGTGCTCTGATGTTTTTTTCGTGTTTGACTTGTGTGTTTTCATTCCTGTATATTTACGGTGGCATTGTATTTGGTAGTGTGTGTGGTTTTGTTAGCTTTTGTCATGTATTCTATTCACGGTTATATTATATATATTTTTTTAACAAAATCAAAAAAGAAAAGAAAGACCATTTTTATTATATAAAAATTTATTGAAACATGAAAGATAAAATGACATTCCCAATTTTTGATGAAAGTTTTTCTAGAGTTAACGTTTGGAAATCTATGATTAAAAACAGACTGTCTAATGACAACAATAAATTACAGGTCATTGAACAAATGAAGCTTCCGACAGTCATCTCTGATGCCAAAGCAACGTTTCTATCGAATGATCATGGTTCACGCAAAATCAAAATCACCAAATCGAATAATCATTGTCCACCTTTATTTATAAAAAATCAAATTACTCCAATCAAATTAGTAGAAATTTTTTCGGTAATGAATCTCAAGGAATTTTAAATGATGAAAATAACGAACTGCACCCGAATTCGGGCAAAGATAATTTGATCATTGAAAATCTCGAAATAGAAATGAACAATACGAAATTCGAAAATGATGATAAAACCAATAGTTCAAAGGTTGAAACATATGAAAGTTATGTGGAGTTTGATAGTGAAAATGGACAGAAATTCAGCGGGATTTCTCGTGTAAGTTCAAGTCTACAGACATTACAAGCTGATTCGTCTTCTGAAGTGTTTACGTCTAAAAAAATTTTGACGAAAAATGTATAAAATGGTTAACAAATTATAGCAATACATCTTTTCAACCTTGAAGGCAGTTGTACAATTCTGTAATATAAAAGTAATAAATAAAATTTGTATCTAAAAAAAATTCAATGAATAAATCAAGAAATTAATAAACATTACAAAAACTAATTACCGAATTAACGACGACTTGTAATGGGAATTTTTGTTCGGTTTCGCGGTTGTGATTAATGTACGGTTTATTTTTTTTTATTAAAGAGTTGTTAAAAAATTTTTTTTTGATCAACTTAGTTTTTTTTGTCATACGATAATTATTTCTAATTGTAAAAGCAGCGAATAAACTAATTTAATTTATTCACTATTAAATTCGTTGCTTTTACAATTATCATCTCAAATCTAACATTTCTTTCATTATATCTAGTACGGTTTTTTCCTTGGAGAACGCTGCTCTTAATTTTTCTTCACATGTTTCACCGGGTGTTGTTTCATACTTGATTATTGCCTCCGGTGTCATGTATGGCGTGACTAAAAGGATTTTCTTTTCCTCCGAAAATCCCATTATCTTCGCGTACCCGTTGAAATTCTTTATAAATATATTAAGAATATATTTATTAAGAATACCAATTTGACTTTTTATATTTTTATTTAAACAACAATTTTGATTGTCCTTAAGACAATCTTTGTAAAAATTTTTGTACATTTGCATTCTAAACAAAATTGATTAATGAATTAATTCTCATTATTTTTTTAGCAAATGGGGAAATAAATATTTTATTAAAATATTTACTCAAAACTTATTGAATAATAATTAAAATGATAATTAATTATTTAAAAAATATTAATTTGATTTATTTATTAAATATTATAAAAATTAATTAACTTATTTAAAATTTTAAAATTATTT